>NDGM011182883.1:0-13541 GCA_002564305.1 Octomys mimax | reverse complement strand
CTGTCCTAGCGATTTGATTTGAAACTGTCTAATTGCTATTTGTTTATCAATAAAATCCTGGAATAAATAAATAAATTTTTTTAAAAAGAAAAAAAAGATTTTATTTCCTAACACAGAGACAGGGAACAGAAGAAATCTGGCAATTTCCTCAGGCACAAACAAATGAATAAATGCGAAAAATGAAAAAAAATCAGATTCTGAGATATAATGGAAACTTTTTTTTTTTTTAACAAAACAGACTAACCTATTACCATTCTGCATCCTCCAGTCTCCGCCGCTTAAGGGGAAATCCTTGTTGTACCATTTCTGTTTGCCAGGACAACATGTCACAGCTAGGCAAGCCCAATAGACTTTCAGTTTTAAAATCTCCCTGTGAGTGTCATCTTAGAACCAATGTGGTACAACAGGCAAGCAGAGTGTTGTACTCAAGTCTTCTCTACATGCTTGGAATTTTCCAAAGCTCCAGTTGCATTGTACTCTAGCTGTCTACAAGCCTTCCAATTAATGACTCTTCCATAATTTAAAACAATGTTTTGCAGGCTGGGGGTAAGAGCTCTGAGGTAGAACACTTGGCTAACATTTGTGAGGCCATGGGTTCAATTCTCAGCACCAAAATCAATATATTTTAAAAATGTTTTAACTGCAGAGATTAGGATTCCTGCATGTAAGAATCACCTCAATAGTATTTTAAGAATAGAGTTCTTAGATGATCAGTTTAAGGATTTACATGGTGCCTCCCATGTTCAAAGTATTACCTATATGGAAGACTTACAGTGGATATTCACTACACAGTATTTTTCTATAGTTATGTCCTAAATGGCCTGGAAGGGTGAGATTTCTTTGACATGAAAACACAGACTGGCTGTCTCCATATTACTAAGGTGAAAAGCATGAGTTGGGCCCTTCCGGTTCCACAGCTCTGCGGCCAGCTCACTGCATCCTCTGGGCCCTTCCACTGCTGTTCTTTCTTTGGTGCTGGGGGTAGAACCCAAGGCCTACACCAGCAAGGCAAGCACTTTACTCTGAGTTCCTTCTGAAGAAAGCTAACGCCTGCCCTGCCTGCAACTAAAATACTTGAGACAGCGTTTCAAGGCTTTTGGTACTAATGTGACTTAAGATTACCCCACTCAAGAAGATGGAAAATATTTAACACCCTACATCTTATTCTTTATTTATCCTAGCGTCTACAACTTCTATCCTTTCTGAGATGTCACCTTCTAAGATTCTAAAGATACTGGCTGACCGAAGCAACCCATTTATTTTAATTTCACTGATTCCTACCTCCATCGGTCTCTACTGCTATCTGAATAGATCTGTACAACTTAGAAAGGATTTGCTCCACTGTGGAGTGCATTTATTTAGGCTGGAAGAGGTGGGACCTGAAACCAGACTTCCGTGTGATCTCCAGGCTATGGATAAGGAAACTGAGGCTCACGGAAGCCACACAAGTGAGTGAAATACAACCATCAAGTGGTAAAGTGATGTAACCAGGGCTCAAATCCGGACCACCAGATGCACGTGCCAGGTGTCCTCTAAGGGTGCTTATTTGCAGGTTTAAAAGAGGTAGGCAGAACTGGTGGGACAAGAAATCACTGCTGTGCCTTTTCTGTGGAGTGAAGAGAGAGCCGGGATCACCGAGCTCCACAGACAGCAACTGCAACACGCACAGTGGCAGGCGCCACTGCACCACCAAACCAGCACGGGCCTGCTCCGGCCCTCGGCCCAGGGCCTACTTGGCACAGGGTCTGGGGGCAAAACAGGCACAGAGGAAAGGGATCTTGGGAATCACCAGAAGGCTGGGCCCAACAAGGTGGAGGATAAGGAGTTTTCTCCACGGACGATGGAAAAATCTGGGCAAACAAATGGAGTAGAGCCCGTTTATTTAGGCTGGAAGAGGTAAAGTTTTTCTGCACTTTTGAACTGTTTTCCCAAGGCCTGCCTCTCCCTCCCACGCAGGAAACAAACACAGAGACAGGCCTCTTCCAGGGAGCCCAGAGGCTCTGGGCCAGCCAGGAAGGAGGGGAACAGGGTTTGACAAAGGAGAGGGGAGGCAGGGGCAGATGGGGCCGTGGCCACACGGGAAGCAGTCACAGAGGAAGCAGAAGCTGGGAGGAGAGGAAGGGGAAAAGCCAGCCCAGGAGGAGACAGAGAAGAGAGGAGGAAGCAGGGGCAGGAGGAGAACAACTGTCCACAAGAGGCAGGCAGGAGGCTGAGTGGGAAAGGCTGAAAAGATGCAACATACCGCAACTGGATGTTCAGAGAGCAACAGTTTTCTATCAATTTTATTTAAGGAAATTCTCTCCTCGTTTTCTTATTTATTTATACATTACATAAATACATTTTTAAACCAAAAAAACACCATCTTTCCAATGGGAAAAAGCCTTGTTTGAGATGAAAGCCAGGCTTCAAAAACCCCTCAGAGGAAGCTCAAACCCCACTTGTCTTGGTGCTGCAGAAAGAAAAACAAAGTGGACATTCTTCCTGAGTTCTGAGGCTTTTTTATGCAGATGTGTTTTTCTTTTAATAAATAAATCTGGACAGAAAGGAAAATGCATACTCATACACATTCATGCCGGCTGACTGTCGGGTTTTCAACCCAGGGAAACGAGACAAAAAAATAAAATATCTAAGCCCACTTTTCCCTGGAGAAGAGACAAAGTTTCTCCATATGCCAACCACAGCACTGGACCAAGGCACAGCCCTGCCCAAGCTTTCCCTTTGCAAAAGGAATGAGTTAGCGCCAGAGGAGGAGCCCAACTAGAGCAGACACCCGGTCTCTTTTCACACAAGACGTCTAGTTGCTTCATACCCTGAGAGCCACTGAATCTCACTTATAAGTCACCATGACTATTTTAAAGTGAGCATACAACCTGGGCTTGGTGGAGCCCACCTATGATCCCAGCTACTGGGCAGGCAGCTTACGAGTTCAAGCCAAGCTGGGTAACTTAGCAAATCTAGCAAGACTCTGACTCAAAATAAAAAATAAAAAGAGGATGTGAGTATAAGTCAGGGGTGAGGCCCTGGGCTCGGTCCTCAATCCTAAAAAAAAAAAAAAAAAGTGAAAGAAAGAAAGAAAAAATCATGTCTATTGAGTGAAAATCTACTGTGTCTTCTCAGGTGTCTTAGCCATCAACCTCGCTGGCTAATGCCACACAGAACCAATTTAATCAGTCTTCAGCTAACACTTTTTCAAATGTTTTAGCCCTCTCCTTTTTCCTTCCTTCTATCTGCTTCCTTAACAATTCCTGGTGGCACAGTTTTGGCACCTGTGCCCTTGATCTCGCCATCTACAGATATTCCTATATCCCTGCACAAGCATCGTAAAACTCCACGAGAATATAGCACACACTTCTCAGGAGTACCCTGAGATCAACAGGCTGGGCCTCCTACTCATTAAATTTTGGTTGGTGACAACCAGAGCAATGCTAATAGGCACACTGTAAAACTCCACGCCTTTCTTCATACAGATTGTTATGGAAAAGCCAGTTCTGCATCTATTGATTGAATTTTATTAACTAAAAAGTTAGACTGATGTGACACTCCTCCATCTTAACCTTCACCTCACTTGTTTCGACCCAGGTTTCCAAGTGTAATCTTTTTTATATCACCAAGCCACCCTCATCAAGTTGCTATCCTGCTCAGCTTTGAAACACCTGCAACTTACTAAGTGTGCTTTCTGCATCTCTATTCTAAGCGCCTAGTAAAAATGTTGAGAAGACAATGAGCAAGTACTGAGCTCACTAACGTAACACCAGGGACCGCACATCATCCCGACACCGATGCATTAATCAAGACCCTTAGGGGTATTGTTGTCTAACCAGTTACAAATCCTCCTGACTCTACTATCATCAGATCCATATATCTTTGTCTTGACCACAAATATATCACTGAAAAACTCAGATAAAAGCATTACTGGAATCAAAGTATAAGGCTGGTATTCAGATGATCTGTTTTATGGAGCCAATGTCCCCCTCAAGTTTCTCCCCGAGCATCAGACAAGTGCAAAGACAGCAGATGGAAATGGCTGATCTGAGATTCTGACTTTGGCACAATAAGACGGGGAAAGAAAGGGAAACTAGGGGAGCGGGGAGAAGAGGAGAGAGACCATGGTGCTGCAGCAGCAGCAGCAGCAGCAGCAGCAGCAGCACACAACTGCTTGCTTCCAGAAACAATGGGCAGTTAGTGAACAATGCTACAGACAAAGTTTTGGTCTATTTATATCTGCCACTGTGAGTCCCAGACAGGAGGAACTGGAAGTCTGCCCTGTGTGCACAGCTCCAACTGGACCTAGGCTGGGAGGAAGATGAGGTCACCAAGAAGCCTGCCTGCCCAGGAATGGCTTCCTCTGTGCTCCAACAGCTCCTTCGAAACCTAAAGGATCTCTTTAACCATGCAAGCAAGTTTGCTTGCCTCCTTGGGAAATGCAGCCTCAACTAAGAAGGGGGAGGCAGGAAAGTACCTGCTGCTCTGCCCAGCCCAAAGCAACTGAGGTGTCTTCTACGAGTCAGGCAGAGAGTCTGCAGACAGCCAAGCCAGTGCATGACGGTCAGCAGCGTTATGGGGTCTCATAGTTACGCCTGCCTAGCGAGCTTCTCCAGATGGGAAAGTTCCCTTGTCACTTCTTTGGAGCTGAATAAGGAAACCAAAAGCTGAAATCACACGACGACATATCTTTCCCTTCACTTCTATTCCTTTCAACGCTTTACCAAGTTTCTGGAGTTTCACCTTTTGCTCTAACATGATTTTGGAATGCTCATCAATTCTAGTCCTTCCCAACTGTGTCACTTATACTCTTAAGCCCTCTCCAGGCTTACTAAAAGACCCACCAATGGTCAGACCAGTCTGTGGTAAGACACCAAAGCAAGAGGCTTGCCACCAGGAGGAATGGGTGTGGGCAGGCCCCGCATTGCCTTTATCCTGAGTGTCAACCGTCTCAGCATCAATAGGCCACAATAGTCAACAAGGAACTCATGGGTCCACAACAGCCCACAGCTGTGAACACTCTATGGGCAACATCAGACTCTCCCAAGGGCAAGAAATACAAGGCTCAGGGCAGAGGTCCCTGCAGAATGAGCAGCTCCAGCTTCCCCGCAGGCCTCAGGAGCTCCCATCCCTGACTTCCTTCCTTGTTCCTGACAAACCAACACTTAGGAAGGTAAATAAGATCAGGTCTTCCTTTTCAACAGCTGAGGACACCACATGTGGAATACCCCAGGTATTGTCACCATTTGGGGAAGAAACTACTGACAAGGACATAAATATGTAATCTCTTGAAAAGCTTAAGCACAGGGCAGACAAGGGCAGGATAGTGCTGAGGCCAGTGCACCAAGCAGTGGTTCAAAGGGATGCACTGATCACCGAGCCCTTCAGAGTCTTCAGAAGTGCACGCCCAGCTCAGCTAGGGGTGCTTGGGCTTGAGGCCACCGGGACGGTGCGCTAATAAACCTGCAATACCAGGAGACCGGAGATGGTATGTCCAAGGCCCCCGCCAGCCAACACTCCAGTGCATATCTCATTCTGTGCAGGTGGCAGAGACGGAAACCCAAATGGACGTTCCTGGCCTCCTAGCCTGGTCCAGCATTTCATTCAAACACGGATTCCTCCACCCCTCTCCGCCCCTACTCCCTACAGGCTACACATTCCCTTCTTTCCACAAGCCCTGCTGACTCATCTTTGTGTAATCCAAGAGAGCCACATGGGAGCCACATGCTAGGAGTACGGAGAAGGGAGAAAGGCACGCATTCCTCCCCTGAAGCAAGGCTGACATCAGAGGGGATGCAGAATTTCCCAAGCTGAGCGCATTTTGGCAGGCGCAGGAGACAGCCCCGCCCGCGACCTATCCCAGCCTTCAAAAACACCTGCACTTCACCAAAGAGCACCAAGGCCCAATGGAGCTCCCTAATCCAGAGCAGCTGCGCTTTCAGTCTCAGGCTTCGTATGTTCAACAGCTCAGAGGATAAAGATCCAACTCAGTTTTGTTAACCCTAAGGTGTGTCTCTGATGTACCAGAAATCCTGTTGCTTTGGACATTTAGGTAGTCATTTCAGAGTCCCAGCTGCGAAGGGGGTACCTAGGACCCTGAAGGATCGTCTCTGAAAGGGCTGAGGTCACTCTTCCTAAAGCACTAGGTTCACCACTAACCCTACCACCAGACTACCCCACGGTTTGTGCAGACCTACCTAATCTGTAATTTCAGCCCCCTATCTCTGCAGTATTTGCTGTGGCTTTGAGTAATAACTAAGCGACCCTTGTCTCTGCTCCTCATCCCCGCCCTCACTCTGACCGTATGATGCAGAAAACCTTATCTGCAGCTAAAGAGCAGAAAAGAAGAATTTGTAGAATTTGCTATAAAAGTTTAACAACTCCTTGGAGGGAAATTCTCCCTGCTGGCAACAGACGTAATCATAAGATGAATGAAAAGGACGCTGCCTGCAGAGAGAAGAACAGCTGCTCTTGGCACTGATCAGAGAGCCAATGCTGGACCCCCGGAACACAGAATAAAGATGGAACTTTAGACTTCATCCACTTCAAACTTTTTTCTTTTACTGATGGGGAAATGAAGCTCAGGGAGGCGACACCAACTTGCCTCAGTCACATGGTTACTAATTCTAGACCTCTCTGCTCCCTATTTGGTTTTTTTTTTCCTCTGCACCACTGCTGTTTACTTACCACTGTGGACTGGGAGGAACAAGGTCTCCTCCGTGTCTTTACTGCTGACAAGCTCTGGTTCATCACTCAGGACAAACACTACTCCTCTCTCAGTCTTTAAGAACCACAAGGCCAAACTATCCAAAGATCCAACAAATCAGAGAGGGCTTCACGGACCCACCACACTCCCACCACAGGTTACAAAGTTTGAATAACAACGTTCAGGCTCTACTGTAGAAGAGCTTCTTTCAAACAGAGACTCCTCCCTCTGTATACCAGGGACCACACGGCAAGTAGCCCTTGATACTCAACTTCAGCATAGCGGTGTAGGCCAGCTCTGAAATTTAAGCACGCTATTCTTGTCGGTCCAGAAAAATGGAAAGGCAGCAGCGAATGGCAGAGATCTGTGGACCTTTTTCTAAAAACCACTGATGAAAAAGAGAAGAAAAAGTCCTGGTGCCACTTGGAGGCTCTGAAACACTAGCATTCTTACACCACTAATGGTCCATCCCTACAGGGTGACCCGGACACAGGGACAGGGCTGAGGGGATACAACAAACCCCAGTGACAAAGCCTGCATACAAAATCAGCCCGTAATTAAGGGACCTGCTTACCCCAAAAAGGCCTGCCAGCCAGAAGCAAGCAAGTAGCCTCACTTCTACGTACAAAGGCTTTCAGAGCACAGGACCAAGGCTTCCAGGCAAGCTACACCTAGCTCTGCTCCTTCAACCTGCTTCCTTCTCGCCTTTCACAATGGGTCTCTCCTAATGGCCCCGGCCCGGGATCTGAGCACTTGGCCAATCCCACTGCTGCCCCACCCACAGTCTCGCCCACACAAGCCCATGCAGACAGCTTGGGCGGCCTCTCCCAGGAGTAGCCCTGGAGGCTGTCTGGTCGCCAGGCAGACTCAGTCTCCAGATCAATGGGCAAGACAGACCAAAAGGTGGGCCGGAGAGCAGAAGTGATCAATGTAAAGAGGGAGGCAGCCGAAGCCACTCTCATCTGCCTGGCTCAGGTGGGGAAGGGGGGACCGGGATGCACAGCCCTCATCTGCTGCTGATAAATGACTCTGCTTCATCAGGAAGCCATTAGGAAATTGCAGTCACCACAGCCCGAGCTCCCGGCCTGAACTGTCTGTGTGCAGCTGGTGAAAGCGTTCATTATCCCCGCCCAGAAATACACAGCCTCACTCCAGAGCCGAGCCCAGCCTACGCCCTGGGGGAGGAGGGCTGCTGGGTCCTGGAGGGAAGGGAAAGGCAGGTACTAGAGAGTGGGCTCCGAGCTCTCTGCTAAGGAGCACAGGACTTCCTCAGGGGTGGTGAAAAGATTCTGCAATTAGATACTGGCCCAGAATCTCGAGTTCCCTAACAGAAAATAATCCCAAAAGGGGCTAGCCCAGCACTCACTTGAAGTAATATTTGCATTTGCATATTTATAAGACTTTCAGGACGAAGACGTATCTACTAGAGCCCGGCCCTTGCACCCCCACTGAACTGAACAGTATGTACAGTTTAAATGGTAAATTTTATCTTAATTTAAAAAAAAATAAATTTCAAAAGAGAGAGGAGAGCTATTGACCACCTGAGGATCAAGAATACTTTGTGACCCCAGAGTACTTGGAAGGTCACTTCCACTGGGGAAAACAAATGCCACCCACACACACAAGGAGTAGCCACATACTCCCAACAGGGAAGAGCACTGTGACGACAGCTGACACACTGGGAGTGGAAGGGAGACAGAGTGCAGGGTGTGTTCCCAGAAGCACAGGAAAGCAGGTGGGAAGGAGCCCAAAGTTGTACTGGGGTGAGGCAGAGTCACAGTGACAAAGATGATGCCAATAAGAAATAGGTGGTCCTCCGGGGAGGGGCAGATGGCAGAGGCTGAGCTCTCCCGCCCACTCTGACACATGGAACTCCTTGAGGCTGCAGCCAGGCCCTGTGCATGCAGCTGTAGGAGGAGAGGCTGGGCAAGGTCCATGTCCAGAAGAGACACCTGGTGTCAGCAACTCTGGAACCATTTATGTGGAGGAGTAGGAGGAAAGGCCACAGACCCCAAGGGACAAACAGAACCCCTCAAGTTCTCTAAGTGGTGGCTACGCCAGCCCTCCTTTAAAGTAGTATCTGCATATTTATATTTATAAGACCAGGAGGCTGGGTGTGCTGGTGCCCAGCACTTGGGAGGCTGAAAACAGGAGGATCACTGTAAGTCCGATCTACGTAGTGAGACCCTGTAGACCCTGCACTAAATACATTAAAAAATAAAAATAAAAAAGACTGGGGCGGGGGCGAGGAGTATCCACTAGACCCTAGCTCTTACCCCAACCCACCACCGTGACAGCCTCTCACCCAAGCCTTTGGGTACAACGGAGGAACACAGAACACCTGGGGCAAACAAACTTAAAGGAGGGGGCAGGGTCACTGGCATGGAACAGAGGAAGGCAGGCATAGTCACAACATGATGACGGCAAGGAATCTTTTTGGGAAATTCTTTTCCTTAAGGGATCATGAGTTGTCACCCCGGAATGCCCTATCGAGGCTCTGATTAGCTGCCTGGCCCTGACTCAGATTGAGCAGGGCCCCACCTTCAGATGAGTAAATACAGGGAGGGGGGAGGGGGAAGCAGGAGTCACAGGAATCAGATGAGAGCAAGGGCCCACTCTGGAACAGGGAGCAGGGATTACATTCAGAGAAGCGTGCGTGCATGCATGCGTGTGTGCGTGCGTGAATGCGTGCGTGAATGCGTGCGTGCATGCGTGTGTGTGTGTGTGTGTGTGTGTAAACTCAAGACTATGCTCTGAGCCTTACATCCCTGTTGGTACACACCCCTGCCTTGGTGGCCAGGCTCATTGCTACTTCTTTATGATAGACAGAATTAGTCACCGGATTAGCAAGCAGAGTTACACACACTGGCGCACAGCTGTTTAAAGACACACGATCCCCTTTCTAGGTACCAGCTTCTGGCTGTACGTCAAGCACTGCAGGCAGCTACTTGGAAACCCTAGAGGTCCCTGCTTCCTACAGGCATCTGAAGCCCAAAGCAATTCACAACAACAGCTGGAAGTGGCATAGTGCAGAGCAGGAGGGAGAGGGCCCTAGAACTAGAACGAAGAAACAGCAGCTGCTGTTCTCTGCGTCTTCAGCAACCCATTAAAGAGGTTCACCCACCTGAACCTTCACAGGAGCCTGTCCTTAACTCAGAAAGTGGCACCTGAGAAACAAGGAATCCTTCCCTGCCTCCCGGGTGTTCTCCTCCCAGAAAAGAATGGATTTGGAGACCAAGACAAGTAACTCAGCAATAAAACTGATTCTGGACTCTGATGATTCTAAGAAGCCGCCTCCTTGAAGTGGCAAAGGAAACACTGGAAAGTAATGCTTAGATTTGGGAATCTGACCCAGACCAAACACCGGCACCAGAAGCATGCGTGAGAGAGACTGGAAAGTAACATAACTGGCCACAGGGACTGCTCTGGCCCACTTGGTTTTGAGGGTGTCAAGTGGAAAATTTTCTGTAACCAGGTTAACAGTAACCACAGCTTTAACAACCACTGAAGTAAGAACAGCGTCAGCAGCAACACACGGCCATACACAATTTGGTGGCCTGAGAAATGATGATAATACCGTTTACTGAGACCTTGTGGCAGCGGAAAAAGGATTTGACAGGAATTATCCCTAATCCCAGCAATAGCCTGAAAAGCTCTGTATTATTATCTCCATTGTAAGGATCAGAAAAGGGAGGTTTAGGGAAGGTAAGTACTTTGCCTAAGTACAAATTAGTAAGCAGCAAGCCTGGATTCAAACACAGGACAGGATAGTTAGGATTTTCCCCAATTGGCTGGGTGTAAAAGCACTGAAATATTTTCTTACAAACCAAGGCCGTGGAGGGTAACTAGAGGCTCGCTTCCCTGTGTGCTTACTGCCTGCCCCCGTACTGCTCAGAGCCCTGTGGAGCCAGCGCAGGGCGGCCTGCACCCAATCTCATAACAACTCATTTGCTATGTCACCCCCCCAGCATGCAAAGTCCTCAGAGAGCCTAAAGGTAACCTGAAAATGTAAAGTTCTCCCATCAGCACGAGTAGAGCTGTATGGTAAGAGCACAGAAAAGCCACTAAGATCTCCCAAGAGAAGCTTTCAGAAATTCTCTGAGAAAGATTTTATTTAAAAAAAAAAAAAAATCTTCAGCTAACATGGAGGTTAACTCCAGGTCTACCACGTAAATGTTGATTCATTCCATGTGTGTTTATTTTTCTACAAACATTCCTGTTCCATCAAGTGGCCTGGAGGCCTAGACTTGTGTCAATGAATAGCCCCTCCCTGGAAAATTCTCAAGCATGGGCAGAGCTCTCGCTTCAGTCCTTTACTTCCCATCTGGAAAATGGGGGCCAGATCGAGGTGCAAGTTTAGTGAGTCTATTAGTCACCTTTAGTTTGTCCCTCTTGTATTTGAAAATGCATGGGAACTATGTTTTTGTTTTTGCTTTGCCTTCTCCTATACACTTCTATGGTAAACATTTATGGTAAGCTGAATGTTTTCTTCCGAGCCCTGACAGTACTGAGAAGTCCCAGAAACCCAGGCCTTTTATATGCATGCTAGCGCAGGTTCTAAGTAAAGAATTTGTAAATGGCAAAGATCTCAACACAAACTGGTGACTTTGAAACTCTAAGACACAGGGGAAGTAGTCTGAACTTTTCCGAGATTCAATTTATTAGCAAGTATGTGGTTACTTCTGCAAAGTACCTTACAAAGTACCTGATACACGGTAACTTCTGCATGAATACTAGTGGCTTTTCTTATTCCACTTATCTGACACACAGCTATGTATAGAGAGGAAAAACCAGCAAGCCGCAGTTCTGAAGAACGTCTGCCTCTATTAGGAGGCACAAGGTCTAAGCTGGAGCCCTTGGTCTATGTGAAGTCAAGGATGCGTTTTCTGTGTGTGGGACTCACCCATAGGGAGCTGAGGTGCATTCTGCATCACCGCCCTGCATCCTATCTCCCACTAATTTAATAACACTCCTTGCATTGCCAGTGCCTGCAGAGCACTTTCTAAATGTGAACCTATTAACTCTCCCACTTTCTCCCGAAGAAAGGCAGCTCCCTCGCTAGGCGCAGCCTCCTTCTGGAAGAACTGGGAGACAATGTAGAGAAGACGTGACAATCATCTCGTAGCTTGGAGTACAGACAGACACAAGCTTCCGGATGCTCCCAGAACAGAACAGAGGGACATGCCTAGTCGCCAGCATAGATGATGTTCAAGCAAGCAGAGATGGAACAAAGGACCCCCAGGCCTGAGCCAAACTAGTCAGAAGGGGTCAGGCGCTGCCCTGAGCCCCAGGTGGCCACACTAGGATTTACTTTACAAGTTCAAAAACTGTCCAGGCAAGCATCAATTGAGTGCTCAGACTAAAAATTCAAACTTAAAACTCCTCTCTCCAGGTCTGCTGCAGCCAGGTGTACCACACCCTACTGACCATTCCCCTCACCTTGTACCCAACACCCGAGGCAAGCAAGGACTTCCACCCTCTCCCAGGAAACCATCAACAGGCCAAGGAAAAGTCCTCAGAGAACAGCCTGCCAGTGGGCCTCAGAATGCTCTGCCCCCCACCCAATCACGTGAGGCAGGGGTGCACAGCGGCTTCCCTTCACTGCGAAGAACACCACCTGGGGTTAGGGAGCTGAACTGCTTCTAGTTTTGCTAAGCTCTGCATGCGTGCGTGTGTGCGTGCGTGCGTAGGCAGATGGCGTGGGGAGAAACAGTGCCCCAGCAAATGCCCTCTGTTCCAAATGGAAGCTAGTAAGAGGAAAACCACGTATCAAAGAATCGTAACACGCCTCTTAGACACAGCTCTCTCCCCGACTTGCACGACGACATTCAAAGCTTCTGATATTCAATTTGGTTTTTTCCCTGAAGCACCTCCTCCAGGTATCTGAAGTTCCTGGTACATATTAAATTGGACTTCATTTGTTAGATGAGAAAGCAAGGCACAGAAAACAAAGGAAATGTCCCTTAGTGTCCAACTGCGAAACACAGACCGGGTAGGACTTCTTCTAAAACCTGTTTTAATTAAAAGAGAAAAAAAAAAATGTATTTCCTTAAAGTCCAATGTCCACCATTCCTAAAAGGAGAACACAGATCTGCCCAACAGTCTGGGAGATAACTCACATTTCCTTTGACTTTGTGAGTAGGGATGAACTTACCATCCTATTGAGTTTGGCCCAAAGCTTGGATCAACGTTTCCTGATCCTGTCATCAGAGTCAGTGCCACCTGCTCAAAGCTCAGTAATTAGCCAACCGTGACAAACTTCTTAAATATCCAGCAGAGAGAAGACACGCCTTGTTAGATTAAATCTCACGATAATGTCAACATTATCACTATGGTTGCTACAGTGAAGGTACTGGATAGTCATTAAATCAGAGAAATGTGTGAAGTAAGTGTGGTGAATTCCAGCTTCCGGTTCCGCCTTTCCACTGTCCCAAGTTACCTTGGGAGAGCCACATGGCATCCCTGCTGTGCCCTTCCCTGCTGGTGCACATGGGTAACTCAAAGGACTGCTCTGAGCTCCAAGGTGGTGAAGTCACATGGCACTGTGCTTTAAGACTCCCAGACCAGAACCCCACATTAAATACTTATTAGTAACAATACGGGACACAACCTCTAGCTCTTCCCTCAGCATTATTTCAATTCAGCAGCATTCAAATAACTAAGAATTCTGAAGACAGTAGGCAGAATTCTAAAGGGGACCGTAGCGTGGTCTGAATTCGCACCCCTCCACTCAGCAGCTTTGGGGCTTCAGCGAATCATTTTATCTCCCCTTCTGCTCACCTGTGAAAAGGGTCCAATGCTCCCCTCCTAAAGGATTACAGTAGGGGAAGGAGGGTCTCAGCACACAGCTAGC
>NDGM011182878.1:0-12454 GCA_002564305.1 Octomys mimax | reverse complement strand
TGCGCCTGGGCTGGGACTGGTCCTGCCGGCACAGGCTAGCAGGTAGCTCTCCCACACACTCACTGGACCTGGCTGGGACTGGGTCTAGTTCTATTTATTTTTTAAAATCTATGTCTTTCTGTGCAGCCATTCAGTTCTGGCATTGTAGTGGATACTGTTGGTGCCCGCTGAAGTATCTTTTACAAGGTCAGTACTGTTGCTGCATACCGAGTGCTCACAACTGCTTCCTCTGGAAAATTTCAGTCTCCCACAGTGAGTTCCCTACAAAGAGCACTAATAGCATCTAAAAACTTGCTAGAAATACCAACCCTCAGGTTCTAGAACTACTGGATCAGACATGTAGGATACACAGAGCTCTGAGATCTGCTTGAACAGGACTCCCATGTGATCCTGAGCTACAGTGAAGGCGGAGAACCTCTGCAGGGACAGATGGGAGTCACTGGCCTAGGGGTCCAGGTACCATTGTCCCACCACAGCTCCACAGCTGTTCACTACTTGAAGTAAATTCCTGATCTCTGAAGAGAGGAGAGGGCGCCAGCTCTTTGGAATGATTCATACACAAGAAAAGGAATAAACAAACTAGACCATGTCTAGCCCACTGCTGGCTTGAATAAATGATGCTTTATTGGAACACATTCAGCAGCTTTTATTTTATTGTTTGTGCCTGCTTTCATGGCAGGGCTGGGTGTAAGGCACACTATGCTTCCTGTTACCCAAAAGCCTGATGACTGCCTATTAGAACTTCATCAACCCAGAGAGCTCAGGCCAAGCATCTGCTCTTCATTGCCATTCTCATTATATCTTTTGGCCTCCTCTCATTTATAGCTTGCTCCCTTAAGTTCTGCCTCATGCTCTGCTTTCTTAGCAACTGACAACAAATTTCCCTTCCCTTCCCCTTCCCCTGCCTCCCTCCTTCCCTCCCCTCCTTCTTTCCTTCCTTCCTTCCTTTCCATCCCATTCTTTCTCTTCCTCTTTCCTTTTATCTTTTTCCTCTCCCTCTTTCTCTTCTCTTCTCTGCTCTGATCTGATCTTCTCTTGTCTTCTCTGCTCTGCTCTGCTCTGCTCTCCTCTCCTCTCCTCTCCTTCTCTTTGCTTTTCTTTCCTTCTGTTGCTTCACATTTTGTTTGATATCATCTTCCTTCTGCAGAATATACTTTGCCTAGTGCTTACTGCAGTCTAAAACTGGATATAAATTATTTCAGGTTTATTTCTCTTCCCCTCCCCTCCCCTCCCCTTTCTTTTCCCCTACCTTTCTGTGTCTGCAATGGCTTTGCAGGAGTGATGAAGCTCCTTAGATCTGTGTTCAGTAGGTAGTTTCTTTCTCCTTGGGCTCTGGCTTTAGGCCACACTTTTCAAACAGGAATGATGCTTCTTATCTCTGCAATTTCAACTTGTCTGCCTTGTCTTTCTTTCATATTATGACTGCCTGAAACATCCTGTTTCCAGGACTCAAATGCTATTATTTTGTTTATATTTATACTGCATCAAGGACCTAGAATGTATATGTCACTTCTCAGCCTAAGAATTAATGTTTGAGGACTTGCTTACCCCAACCAAACACCAGCAGTGAAGGTTATGTGAGTAAACTACTACAATTCATTAAATTAAAAATAAGATAGGAAAAAAACCCTTCATTTCCAATATTGTCCATATCTGGAACTCCATGTCTGCTGCAGCATTAACTGGAGTAATTAAGTTGTATTTAAACAGCATCCAGTCCTGTGGTCTATTCTCTGAGTTGTTTTATTTTTTAGTAAAGTAGCAGCCTCAAAGTATCTCATTACAGTGAAATTTTCCTTGTGTGAAACTGCTGTTGAGGGCTTGGAGAAGTATTTTTGCTTTCTGGAACAGCATGCTTTAAGATATTTTCTTATCGGCAGGCTAAAGAAAACAGAACTATCACAAGGAAAAATAAGTAGTATCGAGAGTCACAATATCTAAAGTCACTTTCTGGAAGGAGAAAGAGCTGAAATGGGACGAGAGATTGAAACTTATTAATGAAATAGGATCAAATATGATGAAGCTGCACTTTCACATTGGCTGAGGATTGGGGTAGGGATAAGAATAGAGAAGGCTCTTGTCTGTGTTTAGAGACAGTCGATCATTTCATAGAGTTGGAGGCATTTCTTGGAGTGGGGACAGGGAGCAGCACTTTGTGATAAACTCACCAATTGAGAATACTTGTGTACAGGTCAGAGAGTCCTTGCGGGGTCTGTCAAGGATGGACTTAGTTGGCTCCAAGGAAGAGGTATAAGCATGAGGTTGTAGTAATTTCTTTCCTGGGATAGGAACTTTCTGAGTTGAAGTTGGCTTTAGAGCGTCATTTGTTTGTGAGCTCCCTAGAGTATGCTAAATCTGAGGGAGTGTTTCAAACCTTTTTGGCTTTATATGAGCATTTCATTGCCGTTCTGATTATACATCTTTTATCTCCCCTTCGTGTATAGCTTGTTCCCTTAAACTCTGCCTCAAGTCCTGCTTTCAGAGCACCTGACTACACACTTAAAATGTTCGAAAATAGAAAGAACAATACATAGATTGCACATTAGATTGTCTTTTTCGAATGTTAGATGTCTTAATCTGACCTTTGGCAAGTGCCGGTTCATGAACAATTCATGATTAAACTTTTGAAACTATGAACAGTACAGTTCTTTTGTGTTGTTGGTTAAAGTGGAACCCAAAGGCTTCAGTCATCAGTTTCAAGCCTTCCAAAGCTTTTTGGCCTTTTATGGCTTATAATCATTGTTGGGTACTAATGCAGTGAGCAGTAGGGTGCTTGAGACTTAGTATTCCATGTTCACAAACAATAGGTTTTTAAATCAGTGTTCCGTTCTTACAATTGTAAATGGAGCAAACAGGTTAAAAAGTCCTATTTGTACATGATTCTAAAATTCTTTCAAACTGCTTTCACTTCCTGAATTTTATTTTACCCTTATAATAGTACTGGAAATAATTAATTTAAATATGAAATTAATAATATCTTTATTGTAAGATGATGTTATGCTGATTACTAAATAATGTTTAATAGATATAGTGCATAGATAGAAATGTGTAGTTTAGATGAAAGTAAAAACAATGTTTGACTTATTAGCCACCTTGACCCTAACTGTGTAGCTTACACTATTGGATGCATGAGAACCTTCTCTTTAAAAGGAAGTATGTGATGATGAGAAATATACAGGGTTGGATGTGCAAACTACCTGGTGCAGAGTAAACCAGTGAATTTTTGCCCTTTTTCCACTTTCCTTCAGTTCTATGTCTCCAAAATTTGAGCGAGAACCTTCTGAGGTAAACACGTATAGGTGGGTATCTGATAAGTGAAGCAGCCAAAACTCTCTAACAAAAGCACCACCTATGCAGTGCTACAGGCGAAGATGAGTTAATTTGCAAAGTGTGCATGAATTTAGCTCCCAGTTTCCTGAAACCCAGGGCCAAAAAGGAAGCTCATTAGTTACCTGAAGTTCACCACCAGCAAAAGAAAGTATACATATTTATAGACAGAAATAAACCTTATTTTGAAATTAAGTTATAGGAGGTGAAATTCTATGTGCCCTTTAAAACTAGTGCTTATAAACGTGGCCGACACTGCCTGGCAACAGCTTGACAAAAACAATAAAGATAATGATGAGACCATTTTCATATCAACCCTCTGTACAGGCTCAGGGCAAAATCTCTTGTCATCAATCAGGGAAGGCATTTCTATGCAGGAGTGAGGTAATTTTATCCAATACATTGCTTTCTGATATCTAACTTAAAATGTTAGAAAATAGAATGAAATACAGCTTGCATATTAGATTGTCTTTTTCAAATATTGGGTGTCTTAATCTGACCTTTGGTAAGTGCTGGTTCATGAACAATTCATGATTAAACTTTTGAAACTATGAATGGTACAGTTCTTTTGCGTTGTTGGCTAATGTGAAGCCCAAGTGCTTCAGTCATCAGACACAAGGCAGACAGCATTATCTTATGAAAGTTAAAAGCTTAACTTCTATACTTGCCAAGTTGGAGGGTCAACCTATTTTAGTAGCGTATTGACAAACAGTAGTATTTGGAGGTACATTTGCTATTTCTGTGCAAAAGAGCTCTGACTTTCATGCACTTACAAGAGATATTATTTGTTGCACTTCTCAAAGTCTGCCTTATAATTCAAAAGAGTATCAGCCAAGTGAAAGGTCTTTCCTAAGGTTGTAGTGAGTAGCATAACAATTACTAGAACTATTTTTCTCTATTTGACTGGATCAGAATTATTTACAGTAATCATTGCCTAAGCTAGTAAAATGAACCATTCATGATTCTTACTTTAGCATATTGATTCTGCTATTCCTTCTGTTCAATCCTTTTCAGATTAATTTACCCCTAATCCTATTAAAAACCTGAATGTTTCTACAGATGTGAGTTTTCATGCTCCTCCCGTTCCCCTAATGCTAATGTATGTTTCCAAGAACTTTGGCCTGGACACGTAGATAGAATCTGATTGAAGAAAAACACCGATTTCCTGTCATTCATTCTTCTCTTATAAAGTCATAATTTCAACGTTAGGAGGACAGAGTGTTCTTTGGAAATTTAAGTCAGTCACCCTGTTTATATGTGGCCCCTAAATGGAGTCTCTTAGTGCCAGAGGCATTTGTTTGGGAGATTAAATGTGTGTCTGTAGAGTTACCTACTCATTTGTTTTCATGGTAGCTTTCATTGATGATGTTGGGGATTTTATATGCTATGTCTTTCACAGAAAAGAGGGATTGTGGAACTAACACTCGAGTTTGATTTTAAATCCAATGCTGCACCTGGGCTCTTAGTGTATGTTCCTGTATAATTATCTATCATCATTAGAGGAACACTTTACAAATATAGAAAGCTATCATTTTCTTGTGTTTCTCATTGTAGAAAACTTAGAGGCTAGAGCTTCCTTTTTTGTTTTCTAGGAAAATCATCTAAGTTCCTAAATGTTCAATGCAAAAAGGGAAGATTGTCCTCACCTCCATAATATTTCCTTGGAAATAAGCTATGTGAACAACGGATATAAATCCATTCTGAAACACTTTAATAAATATGCAGTGTCCATAGTTCAATGATCCATCACAAGAGTATATTCATAAGTGCATTGAATAGATTATTTCAAAAAGATTTTTGTACTAGAAACAATTATAGGGCCGGCCAAATAGCTCAGCAGATTAAAGTGCCTGCAAACAGGCCCAGGGGCCAGGGGTTTGATCCCTGGACCTGCTGTGCCAGCCCTGCCCCCAGGGGTGTGCTGAGATTGTGATTGAGACTGGGCATGGTGGCGTGTGCTTGTAATTCAAGCTCTTGGGAGGCTGTAAACAGACTGATCACTATGAGTCTGATCTAGTAGTGAGACCCTGAACATCCTGTAGACCTTTCCCTAAAAAAATAAATAAATAAATAAATTCAAGAAACAATTACAATGTTTATTGAGGTATTTAAAGTGTTTGATTCTGATCTATAGTTAACAGCATAAAAGTCAAATAAAATAACATTAAAATTTCTTTACTGTAAAACATAAAGTAACAACTTACTACGCTTGATCCAGTCATAGTTATTCAGAAGTACTTCTATTCCTCATGATTCCTGCTTTATTGAGTTGGACACAAGTAGCTTCAAATTTGTAGAAATGAAACTAAGACTATTTTGTACCTTAACAGTTTAGAGAAATAGATTCGTGCTCTCTATGAAAAGTATCTTTATTAATAACTTGAATAAATTAGCCACTTGCGTATTTGTTATCAACTGTCTAAACTCTTCAACGGGGACTGGTATTCATCTGGAAACACTGTACCAATGACATGTAGCTCTGCTCTGCTCCTCTGTCAAGTGCCTTTGTGTCTCCGAAGGGCGTTTTCAGGTCCTCTTCAGTTGAAAATAACACAAGGCTTATACTAAGAAAGACTGAGTTCACCAAGCGCATATGCAATTTAGCTCCCTCACTCCTTGTGTTACTCTTTTTAGACTAAATGGATAGGTTGCCCTGACTGAGAAGCTCTACCCAACCCTTCAAGTCTGGAGAGACTCACCTGCTCTGCCCTTGTGGAGGTTTGTGTGTTTGAACATTATTGTAGAGGGTTCAACTTCCTCATGGCGAACTCTTTGAAGGCAGAGATTGTCACTCTTAGGACTGGCTTTCTATGTCCTATGCTATTTTCTAACACACAGTGACTTTGTTATGAGTGTCTATCAAATGAACAATTGTTGCACTTGCTCAGAGTTTTGATAAACGTTTACTAAGTTCTCCTGCCCCATCAATGCCTTCTATGTCCATCCAAGTTACTTCTGGCCTTTGTTAGCCATCAACACTAGTGGGATAACACACTTACACAGGCTATCTTGTATTTCTGGCCTTTTTTCTAAGACACAGCCTAGCTGTCACTACATTTCTGGTTCCTAGAATGATAACAAAGATTTTCTCCTGTAGTAAACAGCAAATTAAACCAGGACTTAATGGTTCGGGCATCATTTTATACAAGGACATTTAGGAGCTTGGAGGAGCTTCCCTTTGAAATTTTATTCAGAGAATTAAGAGACCTCTGTACAGGCAATGCTGGCACCTTGCTTCTTTTGCCTTTTGGCTGAAGGACTGAAATGCATCCACTGAGCCTTGCTGGGACACTGATGGCCATCGCCAGACTCAGCACCTTGCTGATGATTACAGGAGTAGGAATGGCTGCTTCTGGCGAGTCTCTTACAGTTCAGCTTTCTGTTCTTAGGACTCTGGCCCAAAAGATAACTTGCCTTTGAGAGTTACAACATTTTCCACAATTTAACTGTAATTGACTTGTATATTGTGTTACTTTTTATTGTTTTTTTACAAGTGTAAATTTTTGAAATCAATATTACATCCTACTCATTGTTGTATTTCAGCTCCTTACATCTTAATATAATTTAAGAGATGATGTACAGGTATATATTTCTGGCCAGTGAAGAGTTTTTGATAATATTGAAGTTAAGCATTTTATCAAGATCAGAAAGCCAGCAGTATACTAATTACCCCTGTTCCTTCCATAATTAAGAAGACAGAGAATATTAGTCTTATCATGTGCATATTGGAGAGGTTAGGGTTAAGTTCGTGAAATTGGAGAAATGTATCCAATAGACAATTAAATATGATAATTTCAGAGCCATGAAGACCATCTTGAAATGCTAATTTCTGAAATTAGTGTTAAAGAGTTGTAGAAATGGTCCAGAAGAAAGAAGATACAGATTTATAAAACTCCAAAAGGGCCACAGAGATGCCGCAGCTGTATAAGTGTCTGCCTAGGCAAGTGCAAGGACCCGGGTTCCCTCTCCAGCACCGCATGCTGTGCCGGCCCTGCCCCAGGCACACTGAGCCAGCCATGGAGACCGGTGTGGTGGTGCACACTTGTAACCCTGCGCTGGGAGGCTGATGCAGGAGGACCACTGTGAGTCAGAGATGCAGAGTATACCAAATACATTAAAAAAAAAGAAGGAAAGTTTTAGCCATAGAGCAATCGTGTCTTTCAGAAACCCTTAGGAGGCCAAATGGTGACTAGTTTTGCTCCTGTGTACATATTGTAATATATAGAATTTACATATGAAATGTAATTTAATATACAAATATATTTTTGTAGTATATTTATTTATAAATATATAATTTACATTTATGTTTACTTGTATTTAATATGTTTATATGTATAATTATAAATTTATTTATTTATACGTTCAGGTAAACATACTAAATATATTTGTGTATTTTATATTTTATATTAATAGCTCGACAATTAAATATTAGTCTATTATAATTAGTATACTTAAGATTTATATTTCATGAATGATATAATTACAATATACTATGTTATCCATATTAAGACATATCCATATATAATCATATTTAAATATATCTTATATTTATGAAGGTAACTTCGCTGATAGAATGTTTTCAGGAGATTTTTTCCCCTGTACCCCAATCTGCAGTCTGGCACTGGCATTTCGCCCTCACACCCGCCATCTCTTTGGTCGGTGTGAATGGTTGAGTTGTGACTTTGGCCCCGCAGATTATAACTTTCTCTCTGCACACAAGGACTCAAATTTGCAAGGTCAAGAAGTTGTCTGTGAAATTTAGGACATCTAATCATTCAACTTCTGAGTATAATCAATGAATGCATTGTTTCAAAATTAAAATTATAGCCAGGGTAATTATTCCAGAATAGACAAATGAATGCTTTTTTAATTTTCTAGCTTACTCTCCACTAAGTCACTAAGTGGAATCAATAATCTTATGCAGAACTTTAGATCCATGAAATAAACAGACTGAGCCCGCACACAGCCCTGTTTCCACGCGAGCGTCCGGGGAGCGCGCAAGTGAGCAGCTTCCGGGTCTAGGCCGAGCCTTCGTTAACATGCCATTGAAAAGACTCCACTCTTGGCACTTGAGGCTGTGCCAGGAATGAAGTGTCTCTTTTCCTTGAAATCTGCCTATTTTCTCCTAAGTCTCAGGGCTTCTTGGAATTGCTGTCTATACCCCTATTACTATCTATGCACCTAATTTATAATTTAAAAAATATATATGGACTTTGGTCACATTCCTGAATCTCTGGAGGGCAAGAAGTTTTCACCATGTCTCACTGAGGACTGACCAGCTCTACGGTGAACCGGATTGCTCTTATTTGAAAATAAAGAAATCATGTTTACTTAGAAGCATTCAGAACAAAACAGTGCAATTTTCTTTTTTTGGCAATTACAGAGTGGTATTCAGTTAACAGAACGATTATTTCGTATAAGCTGCATCAGAGACAACTGAAGATGAAAATCTACCATCCGCATATATAACCAATTTGTGCTGTGCACCAACAAGAACCTGCTTGAAATTTCCATGCCAATTTATAAGCCCCATACTGTACCAGGCAAGGTTAGTGGCTACTGAAAATACCACCAGGATGGGACTACCTAAAGACACATTCGTAAGTATGATAACTATACAAAAAAAAAAGACATTGTATTAAAAACAGTGTTTACAGTTTAAAAAACAAATCTTACACAGTCTTACATTTCAATTTTTTTCTTCAAAAGAAGTGAGTTGTGTACTGGGGGGTTAAATGCTTCATAGACAAGAAAAAAAAACTGCTAGAACCAACATAGTCATCCTCTTCATCACCCTCCTCCTCCTCCTCCTCCTCCTCCTCCTTCTTTTGATTGCTTTCTTCAGCCTTGCTGACTCCCTTTTCCACTGCATCAGGTTCTCCTTCAGCCCGGTAGGCATCGATGTCCTTTTTGTACTTTTCCTTCAGCTTAGCAGCCTTTCCTGTGGCTGCTTGTCATCTGCTGCTGTTTTACTCCACATTTCCTCCAAGTTTCTTTGCAACATCAGCAATGGAGAGGCCAGGTTGTTCTTGATTTTTGGATGATACTCAGAACAGGACAAGAAGAAGACTGGGGAAGCCTCTTGGGCGCATTGGGAGCCTTGAAATTTTTTTGTTTGTTTCTCCTTTAGGAGGAGCATAAGTTTTCATTTCTTTTTTATAACTAGCCTTGTCCGCCTTTGCCATGTCTTCAAATTGTCCTTTTTCTTTAGCAGACGTGGTCTTCCACCTCTCTGATCACTTAGAACACTCTGAGAAGTTAACAGGAACATCAGGGCACTTCTTTTGCTCCTCTCCGCAAGTTTGCACACAGAATGCATAGGATGAAATTTGTCTCTCCGCTTCTTAGGATCTCCTCTGCCCATATTTACTTGTTTACCTCAGTGAAGCACAGAGTCACCCAGTGCCCATCTGGCTCTCACCTGCCCTGGCACTATCTCTATGGGACTCGATGTCTGGATTGCTCTTGAAGATGGTTGTTCTGACCAACAACCTTTGTGAAAGAGGACTGTGAGTTAATCTTGGGTTGGATGAATTTCTTTCATTCGTTCCTGTATTTAATCAGTCAGTATTTAATAAGTACTTAATGCATTCTCAGTACCCTGTAAGGCTTTGAGGATAAAAGATTAAACTGATTTCAGTCCCTGTCTTTGAGGCCTTCACTGATTAGTTGGGAAACCTATATATAAATAAATGTCTTACAAGATACTATGTTAAAATGTAGAGTAAAATTATGTGCTTGATATGGGAGTCCTACCCTTAAGATCCTGATGTAAAGGGATGGATATTTGGCCTAAACATTTATAGATAATGAAGAATTTTTCAGGAGAAAATTGTGTTTGTGTATGTGTGTGTGTGATGGTAAGTGTATTACAATGGGATTTGCCAAAGCCCAACCATGTTGAAAGGTCTGGAAGCACAAGAGAGCTTGCTGAAATTGTGAAGATACACACAATTGGAGCATGTGCTATTTGGCTATAGAAATAAGCCTGCCCTAAGTAATTTTAACTAGATCACTGGATTTCAACCATTGTTCAGCTCCTGGAGTCAGAATAGAAGGCTCTGGGAAATTTCCAACAAATAAGGCTCTGACTTTAAAAAAAATATCTGATGCTTAGATGTGTGCCATTTAAAATGACTAAGACCTCAGTCTAAGCCCAGTGGAGTTGTCTTGTTACCTGAGTACCTTCTCTTCCAAGGATAAACATGGTGGACGATCCATTGCTCATGATCCATAGTCTAATACTTATTAAGCACAATCCAGAATTTTCTGTTTCTCATTTTTCTATGAAGCTATAATGCCAACTTCAAAATGCAGGCAGAACAAATGCCAGAATCTCCATCCTCTACCTGTTGAGAGGCGCATGCTCCTACTTTCAGTAAGTCATTTATGTGCGCACTGAACTCACTATGCTGAATGGAGTGTCGCTCTCCTAAGGAGAATTGGAGAATGATAGGTCTCATTGAAATGCTGGCATTTTTGGAGTATCGAGCCAGTTTCCAGTGCTGGGCTTGGTCTTAGTTATGCATTCTGTACTACTGTAGGAATAACCCTACTGGATAAAGACCCTTGGCTTGTTAAGGTCTTTTTGTCCTGTAAAAATCTTGGAGACTGCCTGTTAGTTTCTCAAGGATGGTGATTCTTTTTATGTTGTTCACTCTCATTTACAAAGCATTCAGTATTTTTGGAATATATGTACACATACTTTCTCCACAGTGTTAGATAAAACTTTTCTGAGATTTTTCTTTCTGGCATTTTAAAGGTTCTCTTTGTAAGTATTTAAAATTGGAGGACAAGCAAAAGCCACATGGTTATCATTTTGTATATTAGGAATTTTTATTTTATTTTTTTGGTGGAACTGGGGATTGAACTCAGGCAGGCCCTTGAGCTTGCAAGGGAAGTGCTCATTCTACTGGGCCATTTCCCCCATCCCCAGGAATTTCTCTACAACATATTGCTATCATCTTCCTTGGAAGAAATGATGGAAATCAAAGGTCATATTTAAGTTTCACACCGTCAAAGGCCAGCCAAATAGTGCAGTGGATTGAAGTGCCTGTTTAGGCAAATGCAGCAGCCGGGGTTCGATTCCTGGCATGCCGAGAAGAATTAGTTATTTTACTATATTTCTCCAATTAGGTGAGTAAAACTAATGAGTCACTAATAGTAGGGTGCTAACCTTTTGTCCTAGGTTTCAAGGAGAGAGACCAGAAATGCGAAAGCCCCTAAGGCCACCCAAAGGTCAAGTCTCCAGGTGGAGGGACCAGTAACATCCGAGATGGGGACTGAGCTGGCTAGCAATGTTGAGCACTTCTAGCCTGAATGGAAACAGTCCCCATTACATATGGGGAATCGTCAAATACTATGTAAATGTTAAATTTTTAAAAAGTATTCTAATTAAAGGCATATTTCCAGCAACACCCTCACAATGCTCTTCCTTACTTTCAAACACTTATTTCATTGTTCTTGTCATGTTCTGAATCAATCCTGGAGGTCCTGCATTGTGACTTTCTTTAGGTTGTCATAGCTGCCTAGATGTCCTGAATCAGTTTAAAGTACTGAACTTTCATGCCTATTCTGACCTTGGAGAATAGGCAGAAATGGCCTGGTGCCAGGTGCAGTAGTGTGGCTGAGGATATACTATAATATTTTTATGAACCTGCATTTTCTACTGGATGGAAATTAGCAGTAGGATTCATTGTAATTTTTTTTTGTCTTCATATTTGAGATTTCATTGGTTGTGCTGAGGATCAGTATAGATGATTCACTGTATTTTTTTTTTTAATCATGCTTGGTAAAGATACTCATGAAGAAACTGAACGAGTGAATGCAATCTAAAAGGTACAACATATTGTACAAGGAAAAGAAACTGCTCAAAAGGAAATAAAAACTGGGATGGGGAAGGAGAAATGAAGGAGGGGAAAATATATTTATTTAGTTAATTGTGCTATTAATTCCTATTCTTTCTTTTGAAAGGAGCAGTTAGTGCTTATATTGTTTGATCCAATTTGCACACTTATATCTTGTAATCTGAGTAACTACTTTGAAGATAACAATATGCAATATAACAGTTATTGTTAATTTCCTATCATCTTGTTTTGAAATTCTGTTTTTTTTTTTTTTTTTTTTT
>NDGM011182875.1:0-15315 GCA_002564305.1 Octomys mimax | reverse complement strand
TCTCCCTCTCTCTCTCTCTCTCTGTCTCTCTAAATAAATAAATAAATAAATGTTTAAAAAAAAGTAAAAAATAAAAATATTAAGAATCCTTATAAATATTTGAGGTGATGGGCATTATTATAGTGCACTTAGCTGATATAAATGGACCATCAAACCCCTTTCTTGACACATGCATAACACACACACACACAAATTCACACAAAGGCATATAAAGATCCTGTGTCAAATGGAATAAAAAGGCTTACATTTCTACATTGTAGAGAAACCAGGAAAAGACACTGATACTAAACATAACAGAGGAAAAAGCCAAAGGAGTAAAGAGAAGACAAATTATAGAAGCAACTTAAGATTGGTCCAGGTAAAGACCCAGGGGCCTGCTCCAAACCTGGGACACTAAGGACCATATCGAATGAGAAAAAAATGGACACAGATGAATATGTGAAAGTTATAAATAGAAGCAGTAATTCCTGGGGACTTGACATGCTCCTTACTCTAGGAAAACAGAAAATTTCTCTGCTATTGGAACAAACAATTGGGAAAATTTATTTTCTGCCAAAGAGTTTGAGGACTAATACTAAATAGTAAATACAAAATACAATTTCTTAGGGAAAAACATCATGGAGAAAGAAACTATTTAAGGAATTAATGGCTAAGAATTTTCTGAAAAAGAAAACAGGGGGATCTTTTGAGTAACCCGTGCTTTAGTCAGCTCTAACAAACAAACAAACTAATTGCAATATGATCAATCTACAGATTTGACCCTGGCTCTCGGAATGTGTGGAGTGGCTGACTGGTCCTGGGGCCTCGTGCCTCAGCGATGACCACTCTGTACAGCCCCGCCCTTGTGTCTCTTTGACTCTGAGATGTCAAAGTTCCCTTCATAAATCCTGCTGTGTTGTCTCTCACCATAATTTTGAAGAAACTCAACTAAAATGATGTTAATAAAACCAAAAAAGAAAAAAAAAAAACAAAAAAAACACTGGCACTTGTATAAAGAATTCTTCATTATGGGTGAAATATATTCCTAAACCCTTGGATTAAAGATTTAACCTTTCAAGCACGAGCCCTATAGGTTTCCTGGAATTCTATTTATTTTACTTCCTGTATGTCCAGCTGGTATCTTAGTGAATCAACTGACAGACAGAGTGATGTAGTTGAGGAAGTACTATCACAAAAGTGATTTTAGTGAGCTTGGCCTGGCAGCACGCCTATAACGCCAGGACACAAAGGAAAGAAAAGAGAGACTGGGCTACAAAAGCTGTCCAAGCATTTTTTGGTCTTCATCATTTCAAAGGCTGGAGACACAACAAATGATTCTCATTATGGTTGAACTCTTCTATAAATTTTTTTTTTTCGCTTTTCTTGTTTTTGATTTTTGAGACAAGATCTTGCTGCATATGGTGTAATCCGCTTGCCAGCTAACGGGGCAGCCCAGGCCGGCCCTGAAGTTGTGGCCATCCTCCTGCCTCAGCCTCCCAAGAGCTGGCATTGCAGACATGCCGCCAGCCGAGCTCACTGACTGCACTTACTTTTGTGATAGTACACCCCCAACTAAATCACTTCGTCTATCAGCTGATTCACCAAGGTAACTCTGGACATAAAGGAAATAAAATTATTTGCTATTTAATCTTATTTACTGGGGCTAAAATTGGCAGTTGCTTGGCAATCGGAAACTTTATTTCTAAGAGACGATCTTAATTTGATTCACAAGATAATATTCCTGGCCCACTAGAAACGGGATCTTGAAATCTATTTTGAAATTAAGAGCTAAGGGTGTGAAATATTTAAAAGCTTTTTCTCTTTAATCTTTTTGAAGCCATGTTTCAATTTATGTGTAAGACAATGTCATCAGCGCACATTAAATAATAATAATAATAAATAGTATTAGTGACCTGATTTTTCTTAAACCTACAATTATTCGGCACATCATCATCTTCCATATTTGGAACTTAGCCAGGATGACGTATTTCCAGATTTAATTTCAATAATCTAGTGAATTATTTTATTTTATTTTATTTATTTTTTCTGTATTTTAGAGAAGGGTCTACAGAGTATTCAGGGTCTCACTACTAGATTGGACTGATGGTGAGCTGCTATTTACAGCCTTCCAAAAGCTGAGATTACAGGCTGGCGCTACCATACCCAGTCTCAGTTGCCCGGCATGGCAGGCCTGGGAATCGAACCCCCGGCCCGTGTGCCTGCTTGCAGGTGCTTTAATCCACAAAGCTATTTGGCTGGCCCTAGTGAACTATTTTTGATAGTTCTGTCTTAAGCTTACCAAATGATCTCAGACACACATTCTGTCAGGTGTTGGTCACCTGCTGTCCGTCGCACTGTGATGCCGTGTCCGCCTGGAACACCCCTGGGGTCTCCGAAGGCTCAGCGACCACTGACCTTTCTGACGCACCTGGATCTGGGAGAGGTGCAGGTGAGAGAACGCGCTCCGCTGGTGCACGCAGAGCTCAGCTGCAGCCAGCCCTGTCAGCTCCGGGTTACCTGACATGGGCAAGTTACGGCATCACTGACGTACAGTTTGCACATCTCTAAGGGGAGATGATCAAATCTCTAGTGCTGGAAGAATTCCAAGCGTGGAGATATTTAGTAAACACTATGCATTTTTAGGATCCAATAATTATGAGTGCTCACTGTCACAGAAAATGACGTATACAGGTGTCTTAATACAATACCAGCATTAAGCAAATTCACATCTTGCAGCAAATGACTGAAACCATGGAATTCCATAAGCTTCCCACTTACAGCCTGTGTGTCCCACAGGCAAATACTACACTGAATCATATTCTTATGCTGCTGTCTTCATAGTTCATTGTTTCTGTGAATATGCAGATTTGCACTGTATGGTTTTATCCTGTGCTTCATATTAGAGAACAATTAGTATCTTTGTAGTAACGTGAGCTTGTACAGTACGCAGTTTTCTTATATAGAATGGGACCGTGTTTATTTCTGGCTTTGATATAAATGACAGAATATTATTTTAAGCCTTGGAAAAATATTAAATGCCACAACCCAGTGAAAGTGCAAGAATAGGAGCTGGCGGGCAAAGCCTTCTGGCTTGTCAGCACTATGTACTGCAGAGCTTTCTTGCATAGAAGGGCAGGAATTTATTTTCTTTCCTCATAACTTATCCAAGTGCTTTACAGAGCCTTTGGCGACTGGTAAATACTCACTAATACTGTTCAATAAGTTGATAGTACTGAATATTGTCATGGCCAATAAGGTCTAGTCCAGGTGTCCCTGCCATGCACAGATACAGAAAGGAAAAACGGCAGAACTAATTCAGGCCCGGCCCCTGCTGGCCACGCGGTAGGTGCAGCCCAGCCGAGGAGGTCTGAGGACTCCGCCACCCCAGCCTTGCAGGGCAGGCGGCGAAAGCCTTCGGTTAGGGCTTGGCACTCTTTCTGCTTGTCCTGGGCACTCCCGACGGCTCTCTGTGCCTCCTCGCGGGGCTCAGACCGCAGACTCCGCGGCTGCCTTTCCGGTCTTCTCATCCTTGCCCCTCTCGGTTTGCACACTCCCAGAACACTGCACACAAGTGTGCACAGAACTCACACTCGGACCATTGACACACTCACCTTTCAGTCTATTTATCCCCGACCTGTGCGCATGTATGCATGTGCACACACACACATATACACGCGCACACACATATACACATACATGCACACACATACACACACATTCACACACACATGCACGCGCGCACACACACACACACGCCCTCTCACTGACTGCGCCCCCCACCCCTCATCAACTGGTTAGAATGCTCTGTGTGCCCTGGTCAATACTCCGCCATTCTGGCAACATGTGGCTCTTTCCTATTGCTTATTCCATCTGACCATTTAAGAAAAGATTCATTTTCTTCTTTTTATGAAAACATGAAACATGCTGGCAAGCCCGCTCACCATTAGGACCAAAGATGGATTAGTTAATAGCGTTTTACTGATGCCTGCTCCATAGCGGGCGTGCAAAGCAGCCGCGTGAATTAACTGTACTCATTTGGAAAGAGCTACTACAAGGCATCACTGTCCCCGGAGAGACAGCACATATTCTGAGTGCTCCAATCTCTCCCTCTTATCTCTCCTCCACATGTGAGGGCGGCATCTCCAAAAACTTATCAAGAGCAGAGCTTCACTTTTTTTCTAGCCTCTCCAAACACCAACAGTACATAAGTCTCAGTCTGAAGTTCAGTCACATCCTTGTCACGCACTAGGCTTGCTTCAGAAAGCATTACTGCCTGGAGATACTGACTCTGTGAGTCTCAGTGGACCCCGAAACCCAAGTTCTTTGTAACTTTTCATCTGATTTGGGGATGCTGTCAGGATGAAGGACATGTTTATGGTTTTAATCTCTATTTTATCCCAAAAGCAGAATAAAAATTTAGTTAAATACTCAAAGAGACAATGGTACAGCATGATCATTCTCCCCAGACAGGAACAGAAAGTGGATCTAAAGTGACCTTCCTTGCTATTGACCAGAATAACACTGCCCTTAATGCTGAGGACCGGATTCTGTGATTCCTACAGACAGCAGAGAGTTTGTTATTGCTTTTGCTTAATAGCAATAACTTAGGAAAATAGTTCATGACAGTTTATGGGATAAATTCAAGTTTTATCCTACCCTTAGTAAAATTCAAAAATAATCTATCTTTAATGTGAAGTAAATATTTTATATTATCAACAAGGGCATTTACTGTTTGATTCTCTATGAATGGAAAATATGAGTGGCCAATTCTTATTAATAGCTTAAAATATATAATATGTATTTTAAAATGAAATGCATGCAATGTGCTGTCATCCGGACAGTTTAGACAAGGAATATACTTCTCCTTAAACAGCAGATAAATAAGGGGGACCTGTCCTTTGTTAGGATTACGATGAAATCATCATTTGCAGCTGAGCGTGGGAAGCGTCTTCTTGCGCCTCTCAAGGGAGGCCGAGCGGCGCAGACTCCTGTCGCTCCTGTTCTCTGCTGCCCTGTTCGCCCTGTGTCAGCTTCAGCGATGCCGAATGCCCTCAGCCCATTAGAGCCGGGCTGGGCTTGGAAGTGTGAGAGGCACGCGGGATCAGCGGACGGACAAGGGAAGCAAAGGCGATTTCCTGGGGTAATGCAACGACAGTGACACACCCGCGAAGCCAGACAGGTGTGTCCTGAGTTTTATAATGGCACTTTAAAAATAATATATTAAGTATGAAATAACTTCTTTTATTACAAAAAGATTAATAGGACTTAAGAATGATAAGTTGTGTTTATGATATAAAATATATTTTCATGTGATATTGTGGTTCCTATAAAATTTTGTTCCTCAATCACCTATAAAGGAATCTTAATGATCTTCCTGTAATGTATAAAGACACCGTGCAGGCACAGCCAAATTTTAAAATAAGGTTCTTGAAAACTGTACCTGGACCATGGTGCCTATGCCCGAGCCATGCTTACTAAATCCCTTAGTTGCCACCTTGAGGGTTCACACCACCGCTAGGTGCTTTGTGCCTTCAGGTGAGTCACTCCATTCACCAATGAATGCCATTTGGTTCTCACCTACTTTTTGTGAAAGCAAGATTATAAATTTTAGTTCCAAAAACAGGTTCAAGTTTAGAAATAGCTTTAAATGTGGAGGCTGAGTGAAAGTGAGGCTATCCCCTCTGCTGTCATCAGAACACCGCACTGCAGGAGACGGCAGGGAATGGGGAGTCTTGGGGTATGCAGATGTATTTAAGATCAGCTGAGGGCCACGCCTCTCCCAGAGATGCAACATGTGCTGGGCAGCTATTCCCGATTTAATATAGTGTTTTTGCTTATTCTTTAATTTCATCCAACTGTAATTACACAAATAAAAAATGAAACTGTGGTTTCATGATTTTCTCCGTGTTTTACCATTAGGTAACCACCTTGCATGCAATCGAAATACAGAATATCTTCCTCCAGAAGTTTCCCTCAATCTGCTTCCACTTTATCAGTCAGCAAACTGAAATGAGGGGAAGTTAATTCCTGAGGCTTCAGATCAAGCTTGTAGCACACTGGCTTAAATTTATTTCAGTAATTAATGAAGTCTATAATCACACGCCCTCAAGTCACTGGAGATAAAATGCGAGAGTTCTCTTCTTTCATAGANAAAGGGAAGAGGGATAAACAGCTGGTTAAAATTTAGTACACAATTGATGGTGCACGCCTGGAATCCCAGAACTTAGGGGACCGAGGCACAAGGATCCCCATGAGGCCAAGGTAGTGAGTTCAAGCCCAGCTTGGACCACGTAGCAGGACTCTGTCTCCAAAAACTTGAAGTGAAATCAAATCAAACTAAATAATTAGAAATGAAGGCATCCCGCAGTATGAGGAAGAAGAGGAAGGCAGAGAGACTGCCCAAGAACTGACTCTTGAACTTAGATTTGACTTTCAAATTAGTGAGTAAACTCTCAGGGAAGACTTGTTTATTCATTCTTGTCATTCGCTCCATCAAGCAGTGTTTATAATCAGCTCAGTGTGTGTCAAATGCAGTGATAGATTATGTTACCAACAACAATGAGCAGGGGCAGGTGGTGGTAGATAAAGGATCCTCCAACTCGTACTAATAAAAAGAACATGGAAACAGGCATAGTTGGATTGCGGAGGAAAGAGTACTTAAGTTAGAATATCAGTGATGAATGAAAGTCAATAAAACAGAAGGAAGAAAAAGATAATCCACCAAAGGGACAAGAGGGCGAACACCTGAAACACAAAGGAAGGTTTAGATGTAAGAAAACCAACGTTGCCCTTCATACGTCATGGTCACTTTGTTTATACCAAGAAAGTAAAGACAGTGTAAGAGTCGATCGATGAGAGCTAGGCTTCGGAAATATGGTGTATCTAGCTAGTGCCACACAGCTTAAAAGTAATAAAAGTGATAGATTCTGACATGGGAATAATAGTATCTGATATTGCTAAGCACAGAGGATGTCAGACACTGCACAACTATTCCAGCATAATTATCAGTGCCTTCCCGTCTCAATGGTATGTCAAGTGTCACAGAGAGTTTGAGTGACTCAGAACTCACTAGGCTGCAAGTGGATTTCAACATAGATTCGCAGCCTTCCATTAAATGGTTTCAAATAGTAGGAGGATCTGTAACACAGCGCATAACTGCATACACATGGAGACACATAGACACACACATATACTTTGTTTCAAGTATGTAAGTGCACATAATCTGCACATAAGCTAAGGGATAAGTATTAAATACATTGTATATTTATCTAAATGTAGATTGGCATTTACAGGATTTTTACATTTTATATTGTGCATTTTTATAATGTCTTTACCAAATTTTATTATTACAAGTATAATTTAATTTTACAAGTAGAAACACTAAACTAGATGAAGAACTGTGGAGGACCACCGGAGCAGCTCTCCTTGAAAGAAGAGCAACTATCTCCATATTGACTGAGCCTGACCCTATTTCCTATGTACAGAGCGGCTAGGACTTCTGTTGGCCTTAGGTAAATGTAGGCCACCCACCTAGCTCAGCGCACAGTGATCACCTACTTCCTGCAATTCTCAGTCAGTCCTCTTCAAGCCACTCCTCCACTGAATAAAAACCAGGTGAGGCTCTGGGTCGCGCTCTTGGTTCCGGAAAGCCATCTTCGTGGCTGGACTTAGAGCCCCCTGACTCCCCCGTGATTGAAAATATAATTTAGTGTCTTTATTTTTGCCATGGGTTGCATTAAAAGTGGTAGATTGGAATCAACTTGATGGGATTCCAATAATGTAACTTTGGGATTACAAATATTGGCTTCTTGGATTGAGAAGAGAATCTGGAAATGTCTCCTACAAAGAACTTTTTTTTTTTCTCTTTTCTTTTTGGAACCAGGGATTGAACTCAGGCCCTTGCACTTGCCAGGCAACCATTTATTCTACTGAGCTATCTCCCCAGCCCTATTGTTTGTTTGTTTTATATTTTAGGGAAGGGTCTACAGGGTGTTCAGGGTCTTATTTAAATCGGACTCATAGTGATCTTCCCATTTACAGCCTCCCAAGAGCTGGGGTTACAGGCATGTTCCACCATGCCCAGTCTCAATTGCTGTCTCAGTGTGCCACAGGGGTGGGGCCAGCATGGCGGGGCTGGCATGGCAGGCCCAGGTATTGAACCCCAGGCCTCTGAGCCTACTTGCAGGCACTTTAATCCACTGAGCTATTTGGCTGGCCCTAAGAACTTTTGATGTCTACTGAAGCTACATATTTAAATAGACTTTGGAAAACCCTACAGAAAGTAGTATTTTCTTTTCAAACCAGATTATCAAAAATCTTATTTGTCGATGCCTTTTTATAAATAGTGTTTTCTATGCATCATATTTATATCATTTTAGGAAATATATAAATCTATCCATTTGTCTATCTATGCATTATCCATCCATCTATCTATCATCTATCTATGTCTCCCCAATTATTTTTATATCTCTACCCTCTTCCTTCTCCCCTCACCCTGCTCCCCCCAGTACCCTTTGCATCTCTAACAACCCAGTCTCCTGCTTCCTTTCCAGTCCTACTGACTGTTAAGATGTTAGCAGAAACTTTAAAGCCTTTCGGCAGAGTCATCAATTCTGTGCACCGGGATGTGTGGGTATCACCCAGCATCATGACCACAAAGCCGGTGTCTATTGGCCAGTAGACAACGCAAGCCATTGGAGCAAATTTCTAAGTTCATAACCCACATTAAAATTATATCCACTCGATTACTCATTACCTAGGAACTGAAATAAGGCAGAAAATAAGACTACCACATTACTAAATAAGATGGTAAACATGAAAAACAATCACACAGCTTTGATTTATGGTCTTTAGAGCTTTTTCTTTGAAGCCATGATTGTATGTATGTTTATTCTATATGGAAAAAGAAACTATAGAAAAACTGGGTGCTATATGTTTTCTGTATGTTATATAATTTAATTACTTACAACAAGCCTATGTAGTATAAATTATTCCTCATCTCTCCTCCACTACAGCTTACAACTTCTTGTTCTCACGATAGATCATTTTCCCAAACCACATTCTGATGAATGATACCAGGAATGTTTAGATAATGACCTATTCGGTTACCCACTAATACTCTATCATATCTATTTAGATCTGCTATTGTCCTCATTTTTCTTTTTTTAATCTTTCTTTCTTTCTTTCTCTCTTTGATACAGGGTATCACTATGCATCTCAGATTCCTAGTGATCCTTGTGTCTCAGCCTCCCCAGTGCTGGGAGTACAGGCATGTAATCCATGATACCTGGTTTCAGGGCTGATTGTCCTCTTTTTCATCCAATTTGGTTTATCTTAAAATATAACCCCAATGGATACTAAAGCATTGAGCATTCAATCTTTCTAATTTCATGAGCTAATTCATGTGAAAATTTCTTTTTTACAAATTAAAAATATTTCAGAGGCAAGTTTACTCTTTCAGATCATGTCCTATGTGTTTTAGTGTCTAATTTTGGATGTTACTATTCAAATCAATATTTCTCGTCTTAATTTTCCATTACAGTTACATAAGGTCATTATATATTTTTGGTGCTAATGGGCTCTTCTTTTACTGTAGTGCCAAATACTAAATCCTCTGCTATGAGTAGCATTTGGTTCTACTTTAAAATGTGACTATTAGAAATGTATAGATGTTTTGTTTTGGGGTTGTAAATGTATGTGCCTTACTTCCTTTGTAAAAATGTTCCCATTCGTGTTTCACAGTTTTTTTTCTATATACAAGTTTAAATTGAAAGTCTATAATTAAAAAGTTTAAAGATCATTAAAAGATTTCCTTTTAAAAGTTATTTCATAAAACACTTTCAATTTAAATTTCGAGTAGATCTTTTAATTAATGAATCAATTCATGGGAGTCTCATGTTTTGAGGACCTTCAATCAGATAAATATTTTGGGAACATTACTTCCACATTAAGAAGTAAATTCTTGATAAAGAAAAGATTTTCTCTTGATCAGATGTGGTCTTCGTGTTCAGGATTTGGGGGTACCACAACTGTGCACACAGCATCTCTTTGTTCTGGAGGAGCGGAGACCCCCAATTACAGACAATGCCAGTACCTTCCTGCCCTATTGTTGACCTAGACTTTGACCTGGCGGGACCACCCTCGCAGGAATGAAGGGTAATAAACTCCTCTGGCTGACTCAAGCCTGAGTTTAAGCAGAGATAATCAATCACCTACAATTAAGTGTTGTGGTTTTGTGATGTGGACATTTACTGGGGCCTGAACTGAGATGCCCAAACACCATTCATTTAAGTTTTCAGGGCTGTCTCCGAGCAGGATCAAGGGTATTTTAACTTCTACCTCAGGAACCATTTACCAGATTCAGAGTACAGAGATATGATCTTACAGCCAGAAATAAAGACAAAAGAAAGAGAAGAAAGCAAGCCTCCAAATAACAACGATTGACATTGTAAACTGGGGATTAAGCATAAAAGAAGGAAGTACCCATCAGGAAATACTAGCTTTTTAAATTTATTTCAAATTCCCATTAAACTCATGAATTGATTAAACATCAATTGATGAACTGTGGTTCTTTGCTAGCCAGCGCATTTAGCTTCCTAAAATCAATTCTGCAACAATAGACAGATGATCACGTTGTTTCTATCTACATTTCAAAATGTTCTTCCAAAAGTCGTGCACCTTCCCTCGTTTATCTTTCCCAGAGCATTTTAGTGCTTCTGCCGATCAAGAGTCTATTGATCTGTTTTAAATGACCCAGTCTCCTAAATTTCAATCCCACTCTGACCTTTCTTGTTTTAACTTACCCCTGAAACTAACAAACATTATTTTTAAATGGAGAAAAAAAGAAAGAGCACTCCTTAGGCACAGCTAGGTTACACATAGTACTCGGATCCACTCAGAAGCTGGAAGCCGCAGGTCAGACGGATGTCACTGGTGAATGTAGAGTCCGCCTTAAAGAACAAAACTGAGACAGCGTTAGCCTGCTTTTCAGACTGAATTCTGAGGGAAGTTAGTACATGCTCAGAACCAAAGAAAAGGCTCATGTTACTTAGTGAGAGGCCGAGTGTTAAGATAGTTGTACAACCTGCTGTGTGAGGGTTTCTTTTGTTTTTTGGAGTTTTGTTTGTTTGTGTATTTTGGTTTTTTTGTCTCATTTGAACTGGATGGTAGAGGATTCAGAGATTTATTTTTCATGCCTTAGAACACTTTCTACGAAACATATGGGTATTGTAGGCCATGGCATAGCACGGCATGGGATGATGTGGGATGTAGTTTTTAATCATATGTATGCATGAGTTTAGATTTTTTTTTTTAACTTTCAAGTATTACTCTCAGTTGATAGCGTTTATTTTAGAACCTAGAGATCTAAGTGTCATGATACCCAGCCACTAGAAATGCTCTTCAAGGTGACAGATCTTTCAGTCCACTTTATACCATCTTCAAGAAAGCAGATCCTTTCTGGGCGCTGCGATAGATTAATATCCTTGAAAGTTGTGTTAGCCATGTCCCGATTTCTCAAATCAAGGAATCAAGTTAACAGCAGAAATTGACTCAAGGTTGTAAATGAATCAGAACTTTTAGGTGAAATTTGGTGGATTGCTCTATCAATAACCTGTTCTTTCTGAGAAAGCTTTTATCTTCAGCGTGAATGGACTTCGTAGTATGGTTTCCTCTAGAAGTTGAACAACCACAACAAAAAAGAACTGTGGCAGCCATGTCGTCATGAGCTCCTCAATGACTGTGACTACAGACAGCTTTTCTTTAGCACTGAAACCCACCCTTACCTGTAACCAGAAAGTGTGCCCTTCCACTATGGGCTTCCTAATGTATAAACTCCTACATCAAAAGATCATAGCCATACATTCATAATGTCCTTCCCAAACTCCCACTCATCAATAGATTAGGCTATGGGTAAACAAAATAAATAAATAAGAGTTCATTCAGATGGAGAATAAGAATTAGTTGATTTAGAGTATCTGAGATTATTATAACTTAAAGCAAAGTGCTTATCAATCTCATAAAATTATTTAGGCAAGATCTCTTTGGCTGAAAGTGGTTGTTTCTAACAGCGGAAGGTGTTCCAGAGCCGCTCTTCTGTTTCAGACTGTTTTCTTCTCTTTCCCCTAATAGAAGACACAAGTGTTTTGTTTTGTTTTGTTTTTTAATAACCCACAGAAGAGGTCAGCAAATAATGAAATTAATAATGACACACAGTCCCAGACCATTGTATTCAGGTTTGATGCATGAAAAGAAGAAAGGCCCTTAAATCCTAATAGATGCTTTCTGCTTATCAGTAAATCTACATCATATTATGCGTTTAATTGTGATCCTTAGCATAGGCATTGGGCATAATTAGTGGATTAGAATCGCTGCATAAAATCAGAAGATTGGTGGCCTTACATAAGTCACTATACTCCTTTGTCATCAGTAAGCTCATTTTAAAAACTATTTTAGGAAGTCAAACTAAGTAATCTCAACATGTTTTAAAGTCTCCAATTCGTAGCGTGGGTGGGACTGTTGGAGTGCGGCTGAGGCCCTAAAGCATGAGGCAGCCCTAAGAAGTTTAACTTGGCTTTATTCAGGTGAGCTGCAATGAAAGAAAACACTTCAGATATGCAATGCTTTGCTGCCATTTGGATTTTTGTAGTGGTAAAATCAATAAGTGTACATTTTAAGTATGGTGATTTCTATTCCACAGAGCCACATCTAGTGAAGGCCTGTTTTTATTTTTTTGGGTTTTTTTCACCTTAATAATTGAAGAGGGCTGGCCAAATAGCTCAGTGGATTAAAGAACTTTCAAGCAGGTACAGGGACCAGGGGTTCGATCCCCAGGCCTGCTGTGCTCGCCCTGCCCCTGGGGCACACTGAGATGGTAATTGAGACTGGGCGTGCTGATGAGCGCCTGAAATCCCAGCTCTTGGGAGACTGTAAACAGGCGGATCACTACGAGTCCAATCTAGTAGTGAGAACCTCAACACCCTATAGACCCTTCCCTAAAATACAGAAAAAAAAAATCAAATAATATATTAGCAGTTGCACTAGTACCAAATGCAGAGATAAATGTCACATAAACCATCTCTAACTAATTGCAATTGAAAATAACTTTTTTTTGTTTTTTTGGTAGTACCAAGGATTGAACTTGGGATCTTGCTCTTGCCAGGAAGGTGCTTAAGCTACTGAGCTACATCCCTGGTCCTGAAAATAGCTTCTAATGGGTCACTATAAGCACCATATATTATACAAATTTATATACATATAAACTAAATTTCATGCTCATCTCGTTATCCAAATGCAATTAAGGAATAAAATATTCCACTTTTTAAATAATAAAGCAAGAATATTGTTTAATATATTTCAGATGACATCTGTAGATGAAGATAGATAACAAGCAAAAATTATATATCATTCAATACATTATAATGCACACACCCCCAAAATTTTCCCACATTAGAAGTATGAAATTGAGCAAATCAAGCCCCGAAGTAGTAGCTCAGTGAGAGACGACAAATGACTTGTGTTACTCTCTAGTGACCAGTGGAAGAATATCTGCAGGAAAATGGAAAGAACTGAAAAATAAATCTGTTCTATGAAATAAAACCGTTTATAAGCTAAAAACTAAAACTCTGCCAAAGATTTGGGAAATTGAAGATATCTTTGAGACACACTGCTGAAAGAGAACTGTAGAAGACGGAGACAATCAAAAGCCTTCAGACAAACGTGCAATATTAACGGCTGCTGCATGTGCAGTTGGAATGTAATATAGGTATTATTGACTGAAGTCTCAGGGAAAAATAAAACGCTTATGTAGAAAGCAATATTTGAAGCAATAATGCCCTAAAAAATATATTATACATTCGAAGACTGAGGAAACCTGAGGTAATATAAATGTAAAGAAAAGGTATCCTTCTGTATCAAAAAGAAGTGGATTAAAAAATAAAATAAGAAGAAATGACTTAAAAGACCTAGAAGAAATGCATGTTACACAAAGAAGGTTCCCAGCACACACACACACACACACACACACACACACACACACACCTGACTTCTCATCTGAAGGAATGGAAGCCTGGAAACAATACTGCACATTTGAATGGCTTCATGGAAAGCAAGCAAATGCACAAAATAATCAACTATTGATGGAGTATTAGAGATCAAACAGTTTAAATAATGTATAGGCCAAGATGAAAGCTTAAAAGAAATCAAAATATTTAGAATTAAATAAACATATAAACATAACTTTCAAAATTTATAGCATGCTGGAAAAGTAGAGGAAAACTTATGCTATTTGGAAGTCTATATTAGAATTTATTTGTTTATTCTTTTTGAGATAGTCTTGCTATGCAGTCCAGATGGGCTTCCTTTGCACTCACTTTTGTAGCCCCAGGCTGGACTCGAACTTGCAGTGAACCTCCTGTCTCAATCTCCCCAGTCCTGGGATTACAGATGTGCATCACCACACTGGGTTCCAGGGCTGGCACAGGAGCCCAGGGTTCCAGGGCCACTGGGGATCAAACTCTGGTCCCTGTGCTTGCCAGGAGGGTGCTTACAGCTCTGAGCTATCTCCCCAGCCCCAAAAGTCTACATTAGAAAAGAAAAAAGTTCTCAAGTCAGTCTTCTGCTTTCATTCCAGGAAACTAGCAAAAGAAGAACAAATTATATCCTTAAGAGCACAGTAAGGTAAAATTTAAAACTAGGCTAGAAATCAATGAAATTATAGAGCTTACCAATAAATTTTTAGAAAGCCAAATCTCATTTTTAGAATGGTTAAATGAAGTCAGTGTTTCTAGCCAAGCTAGATGAAAATATTGAGAAAGTTTTCAAATCGCTAATATCAGGGCTGGCCTGATAGTTCAGTGGACTAAAGCGCCTGCTTAGGCTGAGATGGCAAATGTGACTGGGCATGGTGGTGCGTGCCTGTAATCCTAGTGGTTTGGGAGGCTGAAAACAGGAGAATCACTATGAGTCAGATCTACATAGTGAGACCATGTAGACATGCAGACCCTGTAGATCCTGTAGACCCTGTAGGCCCTGTAGACTCTGTAAACCCTGTAGGCCCTGTAGACCCTGTAGACTCTGTAGACCCTGTAGGCCCTGTAGGCCCTGTAGGCCCTGTAGACTCTGTAAACCCTGTAGGCCCTGTAGACCCTGTAGACCCTGTAGACCCTATAGACCCTGTAGGCCCTGTAGACCCTGTAAACCCTGTAGGCCCTGTAGACCCTGCAGGCCCTGTAGAACCTGGAGACCCTATAGGCCCTGTAGGCCCTGTAGGCCCTATAGACCCTGTAGGCCCTGTAGACCCTGTAGGCCCTGTAGACCCTGTAGACCCTGTAGGCCCTG
>NDGM011182874.1:0-19874 GCA_002564305.1 Octomys mimax | reverse complement strand
TGTGTGTGTGTGTGTATCTTTTGCTTGTTGTGGTGGAGGTGTCGAACCATATGGGGGAGTGATAGAGGAATTTTAGTCAGAAACTGTTCGTTATGTTATCCTGCCTTTCCTCTTTGTGCTGTCTTTGATCTATTTGCTTGGCTTAGTATTACAAAAAAACAAGTACATTAATATATTCCGAGCTGCTTCCCTAAGATTCAGATCAAGCTGCCTCTTTTCAAGTCTCTCTCTCTCTCTCTCTCTCTCTCTCTCTCTCTCTCTTAATTTAATTTTTCTTCACTCTGGTGCCTGGTATTATTTAAGGTGGTCCTTACACAGGAGACCTCCCCTTCTCCATCTCTGGGTAATTTAGTAGACACTAAAATTACACCTAATGTTCCCCTCTCCTCTCTTGTGTTTCTTCTGTTCCTTTTATTAAATGTTGGTTATTGATTTTCTAAAATCAATGTCTGTTGTGGGGCTTTTTTCCCCCACTACAAGTATCTAAAGCACGTTGCTGATCAACTGGATAACAAAAGCTTTGTGTCAAGGAGGCTTTTTTTTTATGTTAAACAGTCATTTTTTTAAGAGCGAGAATGAGATTTAAAGCACAGTCACCAGAAGTATTATTTTGCAGAGAAGATACAGAGAAGACTATTTAGAGTGTTCCTTCTCGCCTTCCTCCTTCCACCCCCTGTAGGATTTTGCCACTGATGACCAGCCCGGCCCCAGCATTGAGGTCAGGTCAAAGCCCAGTTCGGGGAAAGAGAAAGATCCCAGCTTCCTGGGGACCCTCTGGGTCTAGCAATGAAGGAGTCCTCTTGAGGGCTTCGCAGGTGGAACGCAGCGCCAGGGAGCTGTACACTCCTGGACACTGCACCCGTTTCTCCGCCACCCGCCACTAATCTGGGAGAAGCTTCCACACTCCGCAATGGAAAGTTGAATTACGTGTTTTAAGGAATTCAGCCCAGACCTACACATTTAACATCAAGTCTGTCTGTTGCTTACAGCTTTTCTAACTTTGACTGTTACCTGTCTCTTTTTCCAAATAATCCGGGAGAAAACATGCTGTAAATTGGATACTTGTCAGTGTTTTCATTGGGTTTAAAGTGACTGAGCAATGTCCTGGTTTTGAGTAGCAGGTAGAAGAGACGCCCCTGCCCCCAGCCCCAAGCTTTTTCATTTTCTTTCTCATCAAACACGTGCCCAATGTCTTTTCCTTTGGGAATTGCCAGGATTTATCTGAACTGAGTGGATTTTTCTTCTTTCCTGGATTCATGGAAAGGATGTCACTTTTGAGCTTGTGTCTTTGCTGATAAGACTAAATATGATGATGCTTATCAACATCATATAGAAATTCCTGGAAAGGGATAATGGCAATAAGAATCATAGAAGTAGAAGGTAAAAGTAGGGGAGGGGGAAAGATGGTCATCCAAGAATCTAGAATGGCACTTTATATAATTTTAATGAAGTCAACAGTGTACATATAGAGTAAGGCGACAAGGAGAGAAACATAAAGCACTGCATGTGTGTTTGAAAAGCTCATTGAAATCGTGCGTTAGAAAACCATCCTGTGTACAGTTATTAAAAAGCAAAGGAGAAGGACACAGTTTGAAGAAAATAAATGTACAGAGAAACAAGAATCTAAATTCCAAGCTTCCAGATTCCTAGACTAGCAAGATGCCTGGCAAAGATTGTGCTAGGGCTAAGCTAACCCAGACGGGCACACAGTCTCCTTTCCCCCACATGAAAAGGAGGGTATCTCTTCCAAGAAAATAAGATGTGCAGGCAGAAAGAGGGAGTAGGGTGGGGGCGAAGGAGGCAAAAAGCAAGTTGCTCGAAGACTAGAATGTGTGTCCAGTTCAAGAAAGTTCGGTCAGATGATCTTCAGTTGCCTGACTCACTTTGTAACACTTTCTCTAAAGCTGGGATGGAGAGGGGAAATCCGGCCCCCTTTTGATCCCCTTGATTACACCTATCTTGCTCAGCCTTGGAGTCAGGAATGAACATTCGGACAGGGACATGCCGGCTGCTGCTGCTGCTGTTGCTGCCAGGGTGCAGCCCAGTCAGTGGGTAACTTGCAAAGTTTCTTGCTTTGCCCCTGGGTCAGGCAGCTGGCCCTGGGATGCTCAGCTTCCCCCTGGTCTCCCCTTAGAACCCGGGAAGAGGTGTCTGTCTCCCTAACCTGCCGCCTTCCTGCATCAGCCTCTGAAAACTCACACGCAGGCACATGCACATTGTAACAAAAATCATATCTGGAAACTGCTTTTTTCAGAAAAGGAAATGAAGTTGTCTTTCAAGGAAAAACTAAATTAGGACGAAAGAAAAAGGAAATGGAAGAAGGGAAGAAAAGTTGCATTTGATTTTTCTCCAAAGTTTCTGCCTGAGAGTTGGGAACTGTGTGGAGGAGTGAGGGAGCTTTCCCAGGCACCTTTAGTCTGCACAGTTGGTAAAGGGAAGGGCTCAAGTTGACTGTTTTCAAGTCTGTCCTATCTAGGGGAGAAACAGATGAGCAGAACTGATTTTCCTTGTTTAAAATAAACCTTACTCCTCACCAAGTCTGTAAAGGAAGTGAAGGTGTTCCTGTCTCAGAGGTGCTTAAATGAAAAGAAAAGGGAGTGAAGTCCTGTCCTGCTGCAGGAGGGAGCTCCCAGCTCTGCTGCCTGAGAGATGGAGTTGGGGTGGGCAGCCGAGTGTCAGAGCCCACAGCACACACTGAGACAGGGAGGTTTCCTTCTGAACGTGGTCTGTGCAGACTTGTTTGTCTTTGCAAAAGTGGAAATCATTTTTGCAAGCAGCTTTCCTCATGAAGTTGATGGGTCACAGGGAGACTGTTTCCTAGACTCTGAAAGCACTCCAGGTACCAATGCTGAGAGCACTCCAGGGATGTCCACCTCCATCCTTTGCTCGCTGCGCAGATCTTCTGCAAGTTATGTCATGCTGTACACATACAAGACTGGAGGCTGTGCATCTAGATAGATCTGTTTGTTTTATTTCGATTAGGAAAAACTAGATCAATTAGAGTAGAAACACACATTGCTGCACTGCAGGTCCAGTAGCCAGGCTGCTGGTGTCTCTATCATGGTCCACCAGGGGTTAAGGTAGGCTAAGGGTTTTGAACTTTGAATTGCTTCTCTGTTGCCAAGTAAAAATAAATTCATGCCTTTCAGCATTTATTTTCAAACATGGGTAAAGCCAACACAAAAGTTCCCTACTAAACTGCTATGTCATAGATTTCACATGAGTCTGTCTCTTCTTTCTTGCCTAATTTGCTTAAAGAAAATTCCAAGAGATTATCAAAGACCCTCATACCACATTAAGAATATTTCCTCAGGAAAATGTTTCCTGATGGTAGGAAAAGAGGACTTGCTAGCTCTCTAGCACAGCCGCTCACTCCAAGATGTGGGAGATTCCTTGCTCACAACAGTTTTTGTCATCTGCATTCTTCCAAGGCTTTTAAGGTGCATTTTCTTGTGTGTGAAAGGGGATTCTTTGTCCTTCTCCTCTTCAGCACCGTGGCTTCCCAAGGTAGACACTATTTTGTGCCTGTCACACAGAGAGGGAGCGCAGGTCTGCAGTGCTCACAGACAATTGATTGTCTGCCCTAATGTGTTTCATTTACATGTTTATAACGTCAATGGTGCTGGGGTGTCCACTGTACCATTCATTCCCGCATTCCCACAAGGGGGCAATTGTCTGAATGGCCAAGTCAGACACCTTTTTGATTGCTCTTTGGTTGTCTTTTTAGAGCAAAGAGATAAAGGAGGAAAATCTGTGATGCAGAAACACTAGTTGAAAATACACAGAATTAAATGTCACCACAAAAGCAGATGTTAACATAAGCCCAAATATGCTTTTTAGCCAAAATGTGAAGGTTGAAAAAAATAATTCAAGCAGGGGGAAGCATGATTCAAAACCAATACATGTCGCCCCATTCCCTCCTTCTTTATTTCTTTTCCTTCTTTAGCAATCAGAAGATGAAATGTGATTTTCCTTTTTATTTTTAAGCTTTGAAACATCCGGCACCTCCTTGTTATTTGTATGTTTGCTGTGATTTGTGAATTTTGTATATATTTATATAGCTCTGTTTATGCCAACAGCATCAGCTTACTACTTGGAAAATCTATTGAATGATTATTTGGGCTTTGGGGAGTGTAAACTTTTTTTTAAAAGTAAGATCCAAGTATTTCTTCAAGCATTTTTAAGTGGGGAACGATAATAATCAGTAAGCTCTATGGAAGCCCCTTGCCCTCATAACCATGTGCCAAATACTTTTATCTTGGGTGACAGTTGTGTCAGTGAAAGCTCTGAAGAAAAGTGTAACTAGTAGCTACAAAGTAAATAAAGGATTTTTTAAAGGTGTTCAGTGCTGTTTTTGTGGTGTGTGTGTGTGTGTGTGTGTGTGTGTGTGTGTGTGTGTTGTGTTTCTTCTCAGGGATGTCAGGGGAAAAGCCTGTGTGTATCTCTTGGCTTTTCTTTGCTCTCAGTTCTCCCCTCCATATTATGCAGATATGTAGCCCATGAGAATACACCTGTTTAGAAAAAAAAAAAGATTTCACAGTTCAGATGGTGCCTTGCTGGTTCATTTAGGTAGCACAGTTATTACAAGTTGGTCTGATTTCAGGTGTGATACAGGAAGAGAGAAACACTAACTCCTGTGTTGTGTGCTAGGAAGTAACTGGAATGGAGGGGGCACTTTTATAATTTTGTGGTAAATTAGAAAGGAAAAAAATCATCTGTAAAAAGATTTTTGCCTCTCCGGGAAGACACACACACAGTAGCTGTACCGTTAGCTGAACCCCTGACACGGCGGTCTTTTGAATGCCTTAGGTATGATTTCACTTTCGCTCACATCAATGCTGACCTGAATGCCTTTCATATCTGATCCGCTGTGTCTCTCCCAGTAAACATCCCCTGAGGGGAGAACAAAGAAAGGAGCTCTTCTTCTTCTTAATCACAATTCAGCCCTTTCACCGCCGGCAGGCTCCATTTGCATTCTGCCACAGAAAGCCAAGATGAAAAGAGAGAGAGAGAGAGAGAGAGAGAGAGAGAGAGAGAGAGAGAGAGAGAAGAGAAGCAGAGGGCACTAGCTGAGTAAAATAACTTAGGTGTTTGTGGCTGTTTGTTGGGCTTCCCCTAGTTACCAGCCTTACATAGTTGATGCTCAACCAGGCCCTGTCCCTCCTGACAGGCATATAGTGTTACAAGATGGCATGTCTGTACTATTCATGGCCACCCGCTCAACACTTGAGGTAAAAAGTGTCAGAGAAGGATCAAATTCTGTCCCAGAAGCCTGTCAGGATTGGGGTCAGGTGTGTGGCTTTCCCGCCCCTGAGAGCTCCCTACAATTTTGCTTTAATAACTATGATTGTTTACTGTGTTGGGGGTGGGGAACAAGGCAAGCTGAAGACTGGGCCCCTGGTCTGGCCTCAGTGACAGGCACTCATACCAGCCTAAACACACTGATAAAACCTTAGAAAAACTGGAAAAGACTTTCCCATTCCCCCCCCGACTTTTTATGATAATTCATATTTTCAAATGAAAGGGGAAAAAAGCCAAGAAAGAAACTCTCAAATGAGCCAAAAAGGAAAAAAAAATTCTCTGAAAAGAATTTTAGGGGGAAAAGTTGTTCTATTTTAAAAAGCTTTGAGGGCTGTAAAGTGCCACGTTTTTCACACCTTCTTCATACTTTTTTTTTCAGATTTTTTTAGTATGTTTAACATTTGTGAGATGACAGCCTTTTTGTATCTCAAACTGGATGCTTTAAGATTTGTAGGGAGGGGCTGGTGGTATTCACGTTCTCTTGAGAGAGAAAGTTTGTGCCTGAAGGGCTTCTTCTTACTGGGAATTGTTTAAACCCTCGCGGGCGGACCTGTCAGGTTTTACAGTGTTATTTGCCTCCATTTCAACATGCAAAAGTAACATGCAGTTAATGGTACTGGAACAAGACCACGGCAAGAGCAGAAACCTCTCGTGACAACTTTTCAGCTGTGTTATCTTGCTCCTAAGCTGTCTTGTCTTTCCTCCCCTTTCTGAAGCCACTTGGAGACACCAACAGTTTTTCTTCCACGATTCGATTACACGTATAATATACCACACGCACTCACACACAACTTGGGAAGTACTTCTCTGCAAATAGCACAGTGCTTTGTGGAATGGGGTGCTTTCCAAAAGCCATTGTGGCATATTTCACTTATAAGCACAAAACTAAGATATATTAGAAGTTGAACATAAACATGTGACACAGATTCCTGATTTTTTCCCCCCAGAAGATTTACAGAATTTACAAAAAGAGATTATCCTTACACCTTCCACCCCTCCTATCCACCCCCATGACCCAAGCAATGAAGGATTTAGACAGATTTACTTCAGTAAACACCTTTGGACACTTGGGGGGAAAGTGGGAGTCTGTTTGCAAAAGGAGGCTTTTGTTAAGTGAGGGAGGGGGGTAATGCTTTACCAGGCAGCTGTGATATTAACCTACCCAGCAATGCGGGAACACTCTTTAACTCTTTAAGTACCCAGCTCTTTGCGCTCAGCACATGAAATCCTGGCTCTCCAAAGACGCTCAGAATTCTGGCTCTAGCAGTTTATTATTCAGACAAGTCTTGTAGACATGAAAACTGTTCAAGCTTTTAAAACAATGTGGTTTAATTAGATGAGGTGGACTTACATTGCTCATAAGCCCTCCAAATGGTGGTTTATAATTGGCAAGAAAAAAAAAAAGAAAAAAAAATCAAGGCAGTACATTAAAAATTCCAGGAAATATCTTTAGAAAAGCTATTTTCATTTCTGGCTTTTAAAATATTAGACTACGGTCACTAGAGGGAATGAAGCAACTGCAGCCTCCCTCCTTACTATAAAGGGCACCAGAAGTTTGTGATAAAGAAAGGGGCTCCAACTTGAAAAGCTATGTGAGGCAAATTCGAACAGTAACATTATCTCTCGCTCTGCATCTTTTTGAGGGGGAAGTCTTGTCTATCTGTCAGAGCTCCGGAGGTCATGTGAGCCTCAGAGTCAGGGCCCAAAGCCAGCCATTACCAACTTGAGACCTTTCAGAGCAAGCACGGCCACTTTCATGAGGAAGGAGTTAATGGTTATTTTTTGCTGGGCATAAGAATAACTTTACAGGTGTTGCATTTGGTCTTAAATAAGATTGCCTCATTTAGTTTCGAAGAAGCGTGTAGGTGTCAACGTTTGAACAGCCATAAATGTGTGAGAAAGTAAAGGGTATGAGACATGACAGAATTAAAGGTGTTTGCTATGTTGTTACACCGTGTGTCAGGCTGCAAGCTCCCTTTGTCACAGCCTCCTGGTGATTTGACAGCGCAGATCTACTTCCCTTCTAGGTGAGACAGCATTTTTAAACTGGAGTTATAAATACGGTATACCCTTGGAATTGCACCCTGCCTCCTGGGTCTGTGCAATCTAACTGGGATCTTCTTGCCCTGAGATACAATGAACAAACGCTGCACACAAGGGGGCTATGGGCGCAGGGACCCAGGCAGTGCCAGCATCATAGTAGCTGGCATTGACTGTTGTTTGGCAAGAAGGTCCTCTGCCAAATCATCCAATAATTAAGTTTTATGTTATTTGTATGAACAACCAAGCATGCAGTATTCCTTTTCAAATCAAAGGGAGGCTTAAAATTACTTTTTGAACACTTTTAGACCCTGGTCAGGTCACAGTTTGGGGGCTGAATTAAAATGATCTCATTCATGATCTAATTGAGGTTGGCAAAACCTTAGCAGTAGCAGGAGTACATAAATATAAATCAAAGACCAAAATTTAGCAAATCATATCATTTGCTAGAAATCTGCTCATGAATTATTCTCCGATTGCCAACCCAGAAGTTAAACTTTGTCTCCCCTCAGCAGCAGTAACTGTGCATATTTTCTCATGCTTCTGACAGGAAAGTTAGAGGAGTAGAGGAGAGGAAAGAGAGGAAGATGATCCATGTCTCATCAGATACTGTGTGTGTTTGTGACTTGGAAGGTCTGAGAGCTGATACATCCTTGCACACTGACGATGGGTGCTGCAGTCTTGGGTAGCAATTAATATGGGCTTTTGGAAAAGCAGACCCAGGAGAGCAAGCAGCTCCAGCCCTTGAGGGTGGCAGGGGAGCAAGCATTTCAAGGAAGAGCTGACTGAATTTTGCTTTCATTTTTCAACGGAGGAATCATGACAATCAATGATTCTTTACAAATTTAATTTTATTACCGAGCTGAGCTGAAAACTGAGATTTGAAGTCATTAGACTTCGAAGACAATACAAAGCTGCTGCAGTACGTGTTCAAGTTACTTTTCCTTTTTGCCTTTTTAAAAGCTTTGCTAAGCAATCAAGAATTCAAATAGCTTCTCCGACCATGTATAGGACTAAATGTCATATTCTGCGACATGTAACCCATTCCTAAGATGTTCTTCATTTTCTTGGTTTCTGCATATTTATGTTAAAGCCACCCTTGCTCTATCATAAATTGGAAGAGGTCTAATTCTTGAGTATAGTATCTTGAAGTTAAATTTTTAAATACCACTCAAATGAAGATGCTTTTCAAACAATAAACACAGCATTGGTCAGTTTAGTCAACATTGTCACAAGAGCAAAAAATAAAGCATTATTTTTAAATCTCCATGATATAGTAAGAAACATCTTAAAATAATTTCAGGTGATAGAGATAAATGACCACATTCTTTGGGGAATAGTTAATTGTCATTAATGATTTCCCATGACAAAAAACAAAACATGTTCTACATGGAAAACTAGCGAATTCCTCTGTACATTGAGTGACACTGCTTGTGTAAAACGATAGTTAATTTGTTCTTTATGTAATCTTTTGTGTTTCTTTTTATAATTAACTCTAGGAAATAAAAAGTGCTCCTGACAAGGTAATAGACACTCCTCCCCTGAAATAAGTAATTGATAATGGGTCAACAAATTAGAGTATCATGCTATGTAAGATCTGATATATTTTCTCTCTAACTATGAGTACATTTCAAGGAATTGAGTAACGCAGTGTTCTATAAATACAGCATATAGCTTTCACTGTTTCTTAGTTTAAATTTTACTTATGCTTCTGTGTATAGCCAAGTAACTGTAATCAAGGAAACTTTGCAATTTGCTTATTCTTGGAAGTACCTAAGTTTCTATTTTAGACACCAAGCACATCAATGGAGGTGTTTCACATCATGAGATTTCTCAGTTTTAAGAGGTGAGGTTTACATATAAAGAACTCAGTAAGCTGTGTTTTCATAATAAATAGACCCATTAAGAGGGAAATATCTCTAAACAAAATGGTTATCCTTTAAAGATTTTCTATCACCTTTGCTCTGTTGATGGGTATTTGAAAACCAAATACAGCCCATATGCACACAGTCTCCAGTGCAGACAAACACAAATGCACCCTGGGAACCATACTCTGGTACTTTTCCTAACTTTCACTGCAGTCATCTAGGTTATGAATGAAATATATTCAAACAAAAGTAGTAGAGGTGTAGAGTTAATGTAGACTCTTGTTTCGTAGAATTTCTTATTGGGGATAAAAGTGTTCTCTGTGACACATGATTCTTAATGTAACTTATACCTACTAATCTAAGCTTTAAGTGTATTATTTGGGATAAATTACTAGCTGTGTGCTTTTCAAGTGTTTTCTTCAATTTCCCTTCAATATTACCAACTTTAACACAGATGATTCTAAATTGCCTGCAAATTATTATGGTTTTTTAAAACGGCATTCTGGAGTCCTGAATAAAGATGGTATTCTGAAGTAGTGCTTATAATATTCAGAAGCAAAAGGGGAGCTGGATTTAAAACTGTACTGCGTACTTAGAAATGTGTGGAGTTCTATACTTGTGCAGATAAAAGTGTGAGGTAGTCTTCTTAGCCTGTGAAACCAAGACCACAAATGACACATGTCAGTAGGTTCTTTGATAGGGCTTCTGGCCACAGTGTTTTTGTGCTGTCAAACTGCTACGTTGAACAAACACCTCCTCTGGGACAGAGTGATAAATACAGAGACAGGCTGGCTTCAACCAGTCCCAGTGACCTCCTCAACTGCACCCCCACCCTCAGGCCCACCTCCCATCAGCCTCCTTGGAAGACCACCCCTTTTCCTGAAATTAGCATTTATAACCAGGTACTTAGGGTGTCTCCAAGGTGTCAGTGAGTAGTAATTGCTACTCCCCACGTCTTATGAATCAGTACTCAGGAACTGCAGGCAAAGTCTTTTATCTGGTAGTTTTATCTAGTCGTTTTACACAGGTCTTTTGCCAACCTGAACTTTTTCCACCTTAACTTAATCATTTAAAAACCACTAGCATTTCATGTCTTTCCTCTTGTCACTTGAGTTTTATTTTTTTAATGTTCAACCAATTATCTTGTGCCACATGGAACAAAATTTTGCCTTAAAACAAGCCAAACACTTATTGCCTCTTGCCTTCCTCTTTCCGACATTCTTGTAGGGCTAGCATTTCAGATGTATAGTCTGATATTTTTATTTTCCTTTTCTCTTCGGAACCATTATTCTCTGACTAAAATCTGTTTACTGGTGCCTGTGTGTGTGTGTGTGTGTGTGTGTGTGTGCCCCTGACATTAAATGAATTTCCATCTTCTACTTCTGCAATCTCTAAGAAATAGATAAACCATTATATTTTTTTCCCTGCTCGTATTTTAAAGTGGTGATCCTGACAGCAGGACGATTATTGCACTTTATGTTTTAGTGGATGTTTGCTGTTGCTAGTTACAGCAACACTTATCATAAGACAGCAAGAAAAGAGTAGTCCCTGGTAATTAAAGTAATGAAATATTCATTTACTCTACCTTTTCTGTAGTCTCACAAATTAGGCTGCTACATTTAATGCCTGCACTGCCTCTGTTTTTATTATAATGGCAGCTTTCGCATCTGCAATTAGGACTAATTCTGACAGTTACAATTTCTGAGGGATGGTAAACAGTGAAGGAGATGCGCGGCAGAGGTATTACACGTGAAAAGCCCTTGTCTCTTTAACCTTGTTGTTTTTTTTTTTTTTTTCTCGCAGAGGTTACCTTTTCCCGATGGTGCAAAATCGACTTGACATAACTGTTCATCAGTTTCAGGGTTTTCCCTGGAGGTATTTGCATCAAATCAGCCCAGTCAAGCTTCAAGTTGAAATTGGCAGGCCAGAAACTCACAGAGTAGAGACTGGAAAAGAGACAGCCAAAGTACAGGCAGCGAACTGACAGCAGCAGAGTGAAAGACAGACAGGGGGCAGGGGCTGGGGGAGAGGTTGAGAGCAAGAGCTTTGCAACTTTAGTGTACAGGAAATCTCAGCTCCTCCCGGAGGGGAGCTCGGCAGCACCGGGTCTCAGGGAGCTGGAAAGGTTGAGGCTCGGACACCTCCCGCTAGTTCTTACCACTGGGGCTCCCAGCCCTGCCCTGGGATTCACTCTCCCCTACTCTGATTGGATGTACCCAGGGCAGTGGGCACACTTAATTAAACAGAAAGTTCTGAGGTACCTCCCAAGTCCTTGCTAAAGCTCAAAAGCCAAATCTCGTGATCAGTGTTATAGGAGGAAGAGAAGGCAGCTTGGTCCCCCCCCCCTTTTTCTTTCCTAATTGTTAAATTGCGAGAAAGTGAACAAATCCTTCTTTACTAGTTTGGTTTTCTCCGGAGTTCTCTTCTGCAGCAGACTAAATGTTCACACTGACCAGAGCTCAGGAGGCTGTAAATTCAAAAGCTAATGAATTTGGGTCAACAAAAACATGCACGGAGCAAAACTCACATCTGACAAGATATTCCTCTGACTTACGTGGGGCTGGAGTCCTTTCCAGTCACACCTTCCTATGCTGATAATAAGCATGCACATTCAGTTGTTTAAAGGAAAAAAAAAAAGGCAAAAGCTTAAAATAGTGATGACATTTAGCTTTTATTTTACTGTTGGGAATGTCACTTTAAGAAAAATTGTATGATTGCAAAACTTTCATAATTGCTTTCACAACAAAAAACAATATGAAAAGTACTTCCGCTGTCTCCATACAATTTTTTCTCCTTATTTCTTTAAAACATACACACTTTTTTTTTTGTCATTTTTCTCTAGCTCTTCTAACTTGGTGTCTTTACTAGATGATTTAAAATCCTCCTCACTTTCTAACTAGACTTGGGGGTTGAATAAGCCCTTGCTTTCAAACTGTCTTCGAGCCCTGTGTATGACAGGCATTGGCTGATCTGCTGATGCCCATCCGACAGGCACTGTTGAACTAAAGTGGTGTGACGGCACAGTTTTGTTAAGCTGTGAACAAAGGGCTGAAGATGCCTTGCTGGCATCATCCATGTGCATATTGGCCTTGTCACAGTTTTGCTTGATTTAATGCTCTGTTTATTCGTAGATATTAAAACTTAAATTCTGAACAATACGTTTTCAAATAGTACATACCAACTTTATTTTAGAAGCTTAAACTTTGGAGACCCTAGGGCCCATTTGCTCCTCCAGTTCCTATGCAAACAACATGAAAACACAGCTTTGGAAATAAATAGATTGCCACTAGCCTTTTAGCTGTTATCCATTTAAAAATGGGATTCCAGTCTTTAAAAGTCTTAATAGGGTAAAAGATTTATTTTTCTTTGATCATTGGTTGAAAGTTATTATTTATTTGTAACAGAGGATTCTCACATAAATCCTCAGGAAAACTTACCTTGTGGGTACACAGTGCAGTCAGGATAGACTTTTAAAAAGACATATTATTTAAAAGATGATAATAAAAGAAGGTATTTCCAGTTACCTGTAAGGGTAGGCACATCTGCAATAGTGGAAGAAAAAAAATCAAGAGATTTTGTGTTAAAGTGAGTCCTATTTAAGAGCTAGCAGAGGAATTAGAATCGAAATTTTAAAATAAAATTGTGGTTACAAAAATCCCTGTTCTCCCAGGCCGCAGCCAGTCCTTCAAAAGAAAGCTTAGGTTTTGAACTCAATTTAGATTCCAGCATCCCATTGCATGTGTCTTGAGCTTTAATGGTGCAGGGTTTTCAGTTCCGCCTCTGTCCCTTTTGCTTTTCTTCAGGTTTGCTTCAAGTGTTTGCTGAGAGATTAGGTACGGAGTTTATATTGAGGAGGTAGCCATGGGAAGCAGCTCCCTGCTCACAGGAACTCACAGTAGATCAGAGTGTGAAGATACACAGGGAGCTAAGACTGACTCAGGCTTGGGATCAGGTACTTTATTTTCCCTCTGACAAATGGCTCTGAGAAAGGTTGGTGGGGTGGCGTCTCCCAGCAGGAACACAGATGTTACCACTTTCAGAAACTTCCAAACATTACTGCTGTAACAACTTTATGGGGGGGGGAGAAAAGAAGTTTCAATCTTCTGCCAGAATACTTCCTTTTCATTAAAAAGGCTATAATTTTAGATATGCAGGGATATTTTTACCTCCATTCATAAAACAGCATCTTTCTTGAGAGCTGTTGCAGTGAAGGTGAGGAAGGTAGCAAAGGAGAGAAAAATACTCAGCTGTATGTAAGCATTGCTGCTGACAAGCAGAGACTGCTCCACAAACCAGAAATGAAGTTTCCAGGGGGAAGCACTCGCACGTCTCCACCTGCCCGCCCTGTGCATGCTTTCTCAGCAGTGACGGTCTCAATGAAATGAGTTGCCCCCCTTCAGCAGTTTTTCTCAGTGCTTAATTTATATCAAATAATTTTCACATCCAAAAAGGGTGACACAGGTGGGGGTGCCTAGGTAAGAGCAAGCTTTCATTGCTAATTTTGGGTTTTTTAATAGAACCCTACAAAAGGAAGACGTACACCTGCCAGAAGCATAGGCTGCAAGACACTCTCTGACACGTTCTTTACTTTCACTAGAGATTTTTGTTTAAACCTGAGGGTATAAACAAGACCTAGATATGTAACCTCAAACTGGTCAAAGAACTGACTTTTAAGATAGAAGTAAGGCAAATTCTTACTTAATAGCAACTATTTATAAAGGAGATGGACAAAGAGAAGATGATCTAAATGGTCCTTCCCCAACCCTATCTCAACATTATTTGCTTTGCCCTAACTCATATTTTTATCATTCTACCTTTAAAATGCTCTAAATGAAGCCATGATCCCCACTATGTTTTATAACAAATGCCTGACTAGGACAAAAATGACTTCTCTCCTTTTAATGAACTATCCCGGTTTGGAGTTGTCTAAGGATGGTTTGGAAAAGGAAGCAAAGCAGAAGATGAAGAGATCTCATAAACAGTTTTTTTTTTTTTTTAATATCCACAGTTGCTTACATGGCCTCTCCCCCTTTTTTTCCAGGCTGGCAGAAATGGCCTAGCCCAAGACTCATCCAAGTGAGCCCATATCAGAACAGTTCATTGGATTGGAGGGAGCCATCAGCCCTGTGATACCAATAGAGTGCATCATTGAGAATGTCCCGGAGACAGACAGTGGGTGCGATGCTAGTACAGGGCATTCCGGGAGGGATCGCTGCTCGTGTGACAATAGCTAGGATACATCTTCTAGCTCTCGGTTAGTATAAGGCTTCATAAACAAGTGCCAGTGGCTGTCTTTATCCCCCAACCCATTCCTAGCTGAGTGAGGAACAAGCTCTGCTTCACATAAATAAGATCTTTGAATTTATCTGCAATGAGGTACGGCTTTAATGATCTGTATCTGCAAGCCAGGAGCACAAATGTGATCTTATTGTATCATGGTGTAGAGATGAGATAGGCTAGCGCTACAGCACACCAGTGCATTGTGTCTGAGTGTCGGGAACAATCCTTCCATTTCTAAAGCAGCAACTCTTTCTTTTTCATCATTGTTTCCTTACCTTACTTGTATGCTTCTTGTGATACAGATCTGAGTGAGTTGTGCAAGCTTCAGACTTGCCAGCCCCCAGCTCCCAGGCCTAGTGCAGAGTAATTCATAAACTTACTATATTAGACTATCAGATTGAAACCAAGGGCTTCTACTAGTGGTGGAATTGGAAAGCCCATTGTTTTGATTATCATTTCATCAGCCCCAACTGATACTAGTATGCTCAAGGAAAACATACTTCAGTTACAGTTGATTTTCAGATTCCAAAATGGTGCTGCAAAGCCTGTGCATCTCTAATTATATTTTATGCTAGGCTGTGCAATACCAAAATATACGCTGCAGCAATCAGCGACTGAACAGTATCAATCAATTTGTAAACAGATGAAGTCACTCATTCCCAAACTGGTTTTCCAAAAACAATTACTAAATTACAATAGAAAAAAATTGTACAGTTACTGTATTTGTGTGCTGTGTTACAATCAACATACCAGGGAAACAAAACAATTTAATGCAGAAAAATCATCATTCATCTACATTATAATTGCTTCTTTTTCACATCTACAGGGCGGTTAATTAAAATTGTGATTAAATGCGGTCGCGCTGCCTAAGATGTCTTGCCCAAAACAGGTGGTACAGAATTTAAAAGTAAAAAAAATGTAATTAGCATTGGAAATTGAGAAATTGCCTGTAAGAATCAGTGTTAATTTCAGTCAGTGATGAGGTAATTTATAAATGAATGCAGTGGAGGCTGTGCAAATGCACACTTGCCTTCCTTGCCATTCTTAGCATTCTCAGCATGCAGGTGAAAATGTTTTCAAAATATTGAGGTAATTTGAAAATCAATCCATGCATTCTGTATCTTTTTTCATTTGTACCAAATGCTGAACAAATGCTGCCATAGATGGCACGATCCATCAGTTTTTTTACTTTCTATGCTACACATATTTTAGACCTAGATTAAGAAATCTAACAACACAAATTGCAAGCCTAAGATTGTTACATGGGTCACAATGGTACACCTGAAGTTCTGACTAATGTGGATTTGGTTTGCTGCAAAATACTCTCATCAATAAAACAGCGACCTGGAGGGAAGTCTTTTCACAGCACAGGAAGTACAAACAGAAAGACTATTAAGCAATCCAATAAATACTTGAACTTTAATTTTTAAAGTTTAGGGAAGAAACAAAATAATTATGAGACTCATAAGTTACTTATTTTTTTTTTCAGTACTATGGATTGAAGTCAGGGCCTTCACACTGAACTACATCCTTGGGCTGTTTCACTTTTTATTTTGAGATCATCTCACTCAATTGCCCAACCTGGTTTAGACTTAGTCCTCCTCCCCCAGCTTCAGAGTAGCAGAGATTACAGGCATGCAGTAAATTTATAGTCTAGATAGTATTCCAAAATGATTTCTGTTTACATTGTTTTCACTGTTAAAGTGAGAAACACTAAACTTTTAATACCTCTTTTCAGTGTAAGAAATTTAATTTCCATGTGACTTTCTTGGCCTTCTGAATAATAGCAATTTAAACTATTTTATTTTATTTTTTTCCGGAACTGGGGATTGAACTCGGGCCCTTGTGCTTGCCAGGAAAGCGCTTATTCCACTGAGCCATCTCCCCGGCCCCTAAACTATTTTAATATGAGTGAAGAATATGGAGTTTGAATATCTGGCTGGACTGCTGGAGGTGAGAGACTGTGAGACTTTTTACATCCTTTTCTGTGCTCGGCACACTACAGAATTATCTCTCCATATAAAGCTCACCCTAAGTATATAGTTAATTGCTGCAGATCAATTGGATCATCAGATTCCCTCATGTAGAAATTTTGCATGGTTGTTTGCTGGTTTTCAGCAGAAATCAGTGATTTCACCTTGAAGTAGTTCTTTGGATAACCCTGACATTTTGGGGAGAAAAATGAAAACTAAGGAACAGTCTGTATCCTGGAAGCAGGTCACTAACTCAAGCTTTGTCTCAGGATTTCCCTGTGGTCTTTCCTTACGTTTAGGATACAAATGAAATGTTCAGCTTAGAGGTGACAACTCGGCTAGTTGTTCCAAGTGGCATGCTGTCACTTCTCCTGTGTTCAGGTCTGTTTCCCATTTAATATTACAAGTAGAAATAAAATAAGACCTATAAATGGAGGAAACTGAAAGGTCACCAGTTAACTTCGTGACCCCTCCCCTCTAACCAGCTCCTGCCAACCACTAACTATGATGAGGATGATTTCATATTCCCGCAGTCAATTGGCCTCCAGCAAGGGTGGGGGAAGATTTCGTCAAAGAATGACTTTCTGGATTCCCTACTGGACCTGTGAACATAAGACCTACAGCACATGCAACTGCACTCAGATTTCAGGGGAGTGGTAGGCTGGAGGAGTGGTACTGTGACACACTCCAGGCTGCTCTGGTTCTGAGTTTACAAGAGGTCACAGAGGTTAGAGAACCACAGATGTCAGTGGAGCTCCAGGCCCTTCCTACCCCTTGAAAACTTCTATCCTTACCTCGTTACATTTGGTTCATAGTGCTCTATAAGCTAGGAAAGCAATGTAGAATTACTTAGAAGCTTCTATCCAGTGTGGGGTGTGTGTGTGTGTGTGTGTGTGTGTGTGTGTGTGTGTGTGTTAAGAATGATAGTATCTTCAGTGTCTTTCACACAAGTTTCTTCTGGCAGGTCTCCTCTTCATACCCTTAGGGACATGAAGAGCCTGAGAAAAGACCAGTACTATCTGGCTAATACCAGCACTAGATTGGTCGACAAATCTTTCTTTCTAAGTTTTTTTTTTCTTTTCGAAGTTTGCCATGTGAGCTTACTTAATGCATTCTGCTATTCCTAGAAGCAGCACTTCTTAGAAGCTGATGTCATATTCATGGAAGAAAAATGCACAATTTTTTCTAGTCACATTTCTTTTACTTTCTTTCCTGAGAGTTATTTGAGTTTTGCATTATGAGAAGGAACATTTTCTTTTTTGCTGCAAAGATAATTGAAAAGTATGTCACTAGGTCCTTTAAAGCCTCTGGTCTTTTAGCAAGAGCCTGTGAGGTTCATTAAGTTGGCATTTATTGCACACCTACTATGGGAAGAAAGTATGTTTGAGACCACAGACCAGAATCCAGGCACTGACGAGCTTCCTGTGAATTGGAAAAGAGGGGTCTTTAAGAAATGATGAATCTGGGATGAGTGCTATAGGGGACTTTGGTTCTAAGGAGACTAGAGTGCAAAGGGCCGTACAGCTCACTCTGGGAACATGTGGAAAGGGGGGAGCTCCTGGGGGAGGTGGCTGTGGAGGGAAGCATCATCACAACATGGGTTTGCAGTGGGGTGAGCAGAGGCTTTGAGAAAGCAGCAGCAGACAGCACTGCTAGCCAATTGAGATGCCTGGAACAGAGCTCATGGAAGGAGTTGAGTGTAAATTGAGCCTGCGAAGGAGAACAGAGGCAGGAGAATTTATTTCGTGTTTCTAATAGGTGATGGAGCTTGGGAACCATTTCTTAAAGAAGTACAGTGACATAATCATATTTGTGTCTCAGTGACTTGTCTCTGAAGACTGTAGGAAAGATAATATTATCTAACATTTATGGAGTGCTTATAATGCCTTTGAACCTAGGCTAAGAATTTTTCCTATGTCAACTGATGTAGACTGACAACAGTTGTTTCAATTAGGCACTATTATTTTAATATTCTTTTTATAGGTGAGGAAATTAAAGCTTAGAAAGGGCATGCACGTGGAGTCAGGAAGAAAGTCTATGGTTAAATGTTACTGCAATCATGGAATTTCCAGAATTATAGGCAACAGTGATCATTGACTGGAAGGACATTTAGAAAAGGAAAGCTAGCACCTGAAAAAGAGTAATACTGAGGCAGCTTGATTCTCTTCTTCGGGATGAATATGAGACTAAGTGGGGAATAAAGAGTCATCTTCAGAAATCTTCATTTTATTCATCTCTGGTTTTGAAAAGAAAATGAAAAAATCACTGCCGATCCACAAGAAACTGATCTGAGAATGTGATACACGTTTAGGAGTTTGAGAAGAGATAGTTAACAAGCAGCTCTTAAAAATGGTGGAGTTTACTAAATCCCAGCACACTGGCCTTGCTGATTTAACTCATGACATGGAGGCCTTCTTTGGCCTTAAGAGGAAGCAAATAAAAATAATCCCTTTGCAATGACTGTTTTCCCCTTTTGCTGAATTAACTCTTCCATGGCCTAACACTCCCCAATCCTCAAACTTCTGAATTCTCTACACTGCCTTATCTCTGCCATCCCATGGCAAGCCCTAAAGCTGCTAACATTTTGTAACAACTATGTGACAAATTGTTGTGCTTTTATTCATGCCGGACATCTTTGCCAGGCTTGCTTGTTGTGTTTTCTCTTTGGCTGTGTCACGGGACCAAAGGTGCCTGCCTTTGTAGTGCATGTCAAATCTGGTTAACACGCAGCCATTTATCTTTAAAACCACTCCGGCACAATGGCAGCGGTGCTCCAGGCCACAGGGCTCCCAGCACAACCCAATTTTTCAGACCATCTTTTCTGCATAGGGGGAGCACACTGGATGACAGGCAAGATGTTTTGTGATTTGGGGAATCTCTGAGAGACAAATTGTAAAGCGCAAGTGCAGTGTAACTGGACTGCTGGGTGCCCAGTGAAGTGAGGCAAATCAGATACAGCACAGGCTGAAAGAATGAAGCGGGAATTCATATCTCTGCGCAGAACATGCAGAGTACTTTGCTCACACAGAGTTCACACATAGACAAAAGCATATTTGCTTGCTGGCTGTTTGCAGGGGCCTCCATGGCTGGAGTCTGTGCATATAGTCACATAAACCTCCTTTATGCAGTCTGCGCGGGTGGGCGTGTCCCTCCTCGAACATGCAAATGGGCTTGTGTGAGGAGGCAGTTTGCTGTTACAGATTTAAGATATGGGGAAGGCCTCCTGGTTCACTCAGGCGTTTCCCTTCTAATGTAGTAAGAGCAGAATCTTTGTGTTTTCTATGATTGTTTCAACGCAGGGGTCTGTGTTTGTTTAAAGAAGTCTCAGAGCCAGGGAGTATCAAGGAGTATCAAGTGTAGCAGGGAGTATCAAGTGCTGCAGTGCAAAATAGTGAGGACTCCCCCCCCCCCA
>NDGM011182872.1:0-10903 GCA_002564305.1 Octomys mimax | reverse complement strand
CAGTTCCCTATTCCTAGATCCCCCCGATGCTAATGGTGGCAGCTCTACGAGAGCAAGGTCTCTTCCATGTGACTTTGATGCATATGATTAACTTCCTTGCCATCTGACTGACATCACAGGACACTCTCAGTCATCATCACAGTTGAATTTATAGACCATGAAGCACTCTGTCCATCAGGTCAGCAAGGTGACTAATATTGCTGGATTTTTTTTCCTACAAAAACAAACATTCCATCTCTCTCCTCCTGGAATGCAACATGAAATTCTGTTTCTTAGAGCTTTTGCCACTGCAATTGAGGAAATTTCCATCTGGCATGAAATTAAGGTCATAATGAAGTGTTTGGTGATATCTGTTTGTTTTCAGATGCACATTTTTATTGGACCTTTAAACTTGGACATATGATTGCTTTCCAGTTCCTTATATATTCTAGATATTAGTTCTGTGAGGAACAAGCTGGCAATTTTTTCCCCAGTCTGTGGGTTGTCTCTTCACTCTATTGGTGACTTCTTTCGCTGTGTAAAAGTTTTTTAACCAGATGAGAACTCAGTTGTTGATTCTTTGTAATATTTCCCAAGAAATCTAGATTTTTTTTCATGAAGATTTTGCCTGTACCAATGTCTTAATAAATGTTTAAAAAAAAAAAAAAAGAGTTCTACCTTTTTCTTCCAGAATGACTTAGTGTTTCTGCTTTAATGTTTAGATCTTTGATCCATTTTGATTTCAGTTTAGTGCATAGTGAGAGACAAGGATCTAGTTTCAGTCTTTGGTATGTGGAAAGCTAGGCTTTCCAGCTTCATATTTTAAAAAAGGCTATCTTTCTATTTGTGCTCCTGTTTTGTTTTTATAGCACTCAGAGAGTGTGTTGTCTCTGGGTACATTTGTATTGAATTCTAAACCTAATTGGAAAGTAACTTCAAAGTCTCAGGTAAAGATCTGACAATTCTTTGACCAATAAAATGATGGAATGAGGAGGTGAGAGGTAAAGATGAAGAGAAAACACATTTTCCCTGGTACAAACCCCTCATTTCTTTAAAAATTGTTGGGTTTTTTGGTTTTGTTTTGTTTTTCAAAACCAGGGATTGAACTCAGGCCCTTGTAGTTCTTTAAAAGTTACAGAACAAATTTATCAGTTATTCTGTGCTTAAAGTAGCCTTAGAGAACAATGAAGAACTCATCCATCTGGGAAGGCAAATGAGGGTTGAGAAGGAAAGGGAAGAAAAGCGGGGAAAGGGAAGAAAAGGAAAAGGAATTTTAAAATAAGACTTGAAGGCAAGAAAGAGAAATGGAGCTTTTGCAAATGGGGGAAATAAGGAATAAAATGGGAGAAAATGAATTAAGGTATATTGTGTGCAGGTACAAATGCCACTTGATGAATGTAATCCTTAAGTATGGCAGATATGTACTAATAAAAAATAATTTAAAGTCTTTAAAATAAAAGTGGTAGCCTTAAGTGTTTTTAATCACTATAGTATTGGGCAAAGTATTATAGCAAGGCTTTTTCTCCTCCTTCTCTTCCTTTTTCTTCTCCCTCTTTTTATTTTTCTTTTTTAAAATTTTATTTATTTATTTATTTTTTTTGTGGAACTGGGGATTGAACTCAAGCCCTTGTGCTTGCCAGGGAAGCGCTTATTCCACTGAGCCATTTCCCCGGCCCCCCATCCCTCTTTTTAAATAAAAAGCAAAGCCATATTATTGTTTCACTCTGGCAAACAGGTTGCTTTGATTTTCCCTAGATCTAGAATTTTAATCTCCTTTAGATTGTTAATAAGTAGAATGAATATATGTGTATAAGTAGAATGAATATATGTGTATATTTTTTTCTTTCCTAGCTCCTGTTTATTTAGCCAAGACAGCTTGAAGACATGTAAAAGCTCTTAAGTATCATTAAAAAGAGCCCTATTGAAGGTCTCCCTAGCTCCACTGAGCAGGTGTCATGCTGGATTCACTGAGAGATGCAAAACAAAGATCCCTACCTGATCGGAGCTGGAATTTTGGTATCAGAAGCCAAACAAATATATGAAGACATAAATGTAGAAGAGTGGATACTGTAATCCTCAACATAGTAATATTTAAATGAAGGATTACAATGTAAGCAATATGAAACTTGAATTTCATAAGTCACTCTCAGATACCTAAATATCTGATTTTGGATATTTGCTAAATATCGGATTTGCTAAATTCAGACAGATAAGCTAAGATATCCCTGGGCTAGCTATGCATCTCTCACTACTGAGAGTAGACTTTGATCCAAAAAGAAGAAAAAAAAAAATCCTCTTTCTCCTCTTGAGAAGTGAGCGTGTCCTTTTACTTTTGGAATTTCTGTAAGCTTTTTATGCTAAGGTTAAATTTTTTTTAAAAAAATGAAGGAAGGGCTTGGAGCGAACTCAGTAAGTCTGAAGACAGTAATAGCAGTTGTAATCACAACAGCTTCTGTAGCACATGAAATTCATATTGCAACAGGTGCCTTGTAAGTATATCTGCATATATAGCCTAAGTATTCCTAATTCAAAGATCACAACTCCAAAGGGCTCCAAAAAACAAACTTTTTGAAGCAATGACATGGTTTCATAAGTGGAAAATTTTACACCTAACTTCATGTAACACATTACAGTTAAAACACAGATGCTCCAAAAAGCTGGACATCCGGTTCCTTCAGGATACGTGTATGACATGTGTATGAAACGTAAGTGAAGTTTCTGTTTGGACTTTAGGATCCATCCACAACATACTACATATGCGTATATCAATACACCCAAATCAGAAAAATCCAAAACCCAAAATGCTTCCTTTCCCAGACATTTTAGATAAAGAACTCACCCTTCGTAACAATCTTGTGACATGTTGTAATGTCCATTTGGTGAATGAGGAAAACAAAACTGAAGTGATTAAGTAAAATGACCAAAGATTAAATAAAATGTCTTAATGATGACTGGGAAGGATTTGAATTCAGGTTCATTCAGCTAAAAGCACATTGCTTTTCATTGAATCAGAAGGAGAAAACTGGTCACTTCACTTCCCTGAGGACACAAACATTATCATACAGTTATCCATGGATAAAACAGAAAGAATCTGACTCAGGAATGATTCCCCAAGTCCATGTCACTTATCCCTTTATATAATTGAACATAAATTTAAGTTGGGAGCTAAAGAGATGCTGATGCAGGAGATACCCAGGGAGAAAGAGATACATCTCACTGTGTTAGAGAGCTTATAATCTCATGGAGAAGACAGACTAAGTAGACAAGCGTGGCAAAAAAGGAGAAAACCAGGGGCCAGGCCAAGACAAACGATGTGGTAAGGGGCTAATTTTAATACCACGATCACTATTCACTTTCCAGCTCTCCTTAAAAAGTGACATGAAAGCTGGACATGAAACAATGAAGAGGAAAGCTTGTGGTGGTGCCCCACACCTACCCCTGTAGCCCCAGGACTCCAAAGGCTAAGGCAAGAGAAAGCTGTGAGTTAGAGGCCAGCTTGAGGCCAGCTTGGGCTAGCAGTGAGTTCAAGGTCAGCTTGGGATACATAGTGAGTCTCTGATTTCAAAAAACAAAAACACAATTAAAAATGAAGACATGCACACTGAAAGTAGAGCGGAGCTCAGAGGGGCCTGGTGGAGGAGATGCACAAGTGGGAGCTCAAGGGCACCCCATTTCCTATGTATCACTGATGGGACAGGCAAGTTGTATAGTCCTTACCAAGACTTACCAGCAAGTTTCTGTAAGGCCTCCTTCTTCAAGGGCGAAGCCTCTCCAGCTGACCCCTGCTGAGGCCTAGCTCAGAGCCCAAGCATAGTCCTGGGATAGAGGCCCACAACCCCAACACCCTCTTTCCAAGGCAAAGGTCCTGCTGCCACATCTCAGGGTTGTTTCTCTCTTTCTGAAAGAAATATTTCTCACTCCTCCTCTCCACACACAGAAATGATATACAATACCTTTTAGTTTCCCTAAGAATTCAGTCAACATCTTACATCTCAGTCTCCTCACTGGCTGGCTGACCTTGGCAAGTTGCTTAACTACTCTATGCATCCATCAGTTTAATGTGTCATAGAAGAATTCCCCATCTTCAAGTTTTTGGAGAAAGTAGGATATAAATTTATCTAAAGCATGTAGAGAACAGAATCTAGCAACTTATAATGTTCATCGGTGTTAAATGTTTATTGCTGTACCTCTCATATACTGGTTACATAGCCTAGGTGGTGGGCATAGCAAAACACACCAGTCTCTGCAGCTAAATGTCTCAGACTAGTGGGAAAGATGGGCTACAGCCTAATTGCTCTGGGCCGGGGTGACACGTGCTATACAGTAAAGGTGTGTAGGAAGCAAAGGAAACTCAGCAAGGGGGCGGTTATACATATTTATAGGCTGAGTTAGCTTTTTTTAAAAAGTGAAATAGAGGGAAGGGGTGACAGGAGACGAAGAAAACTTTCCAGGCACTCTGTGGAGCCTAAAGGGCAGAAGGAGCCGAAGGAAGCGGGTGATCTTGGTGGAGACAAAGGTGAGAGGGATGAAGGTGTCCAGGTCCTCTGGAAGCCAGAGGCTGGTTATTGCCAAATGAAGAGGAGCGTCATCTCCCAGAAGGAAAAGCCAGGGGTGCTGCTGAACCTAGAGCCAGGCACCTGCAGGCCAGGACTGGGCAACTTGCTAGCTCTGCCTCAACTCAGCAACTCTATGGTTTAAATAAGCTCTCGCAGCCTGGCCTGGCCTGAAACACCCAGACCATTTACAGCACTGTTTCTCATTGGGAACTATTGTTTTTAATTTCAAACAGCCTACAGGCAAACAAACTTTTGGGAAAAAATTTGTTCATTAAATGAAGTTTTCCTGCAGTGTATGTGGTCACGAACCTCCCGGTTCTGGTTTTTTTTTTTTTTAGAAATACAAACCATGTTTTCTGAAGGGTCAGTAACAAACAAAGTAATGTTGTCTTATTCTGAGGAGATTTTAAAAAATCAGCCAGAAATCTCACCCTAAAATGCACATTAGAGGCTGGGAAAATGCCTCTGGAGTCTCAGTGACTGCCTGGCAAGTGCGAAGACCCGATTCCATCCCTGGCACCACATGCCACGCCGGGTATGCCTCACTGGCCACAGAAACCCAGCATGGTGGTACACGCCTGTAATGCCAGTGCTGGGGAAGCTGAGACAGGAGGATCTCTATGAGTCCAAGCCTAGGGAGACCCTGTACCAAATAAGTCCAAGTCTAAGCCCAAGTCTAGTGAGACCCTGTACCAAATAAGTAAGTAAATAAATAAATGACTTTAATTTTTTTTTAAAAAAAAAATACACATTAGGGCCAGAGATACAGCTCGGTGGCACAATGCTTGCCAGGCAAGCATGAGGTCCTGGGTTCCATTCAGGACCAGTTCCATTCAGTACCAATCAATCAATCAATCAATCAATAAAATAAGATGTACATTATTTGATTCATTCGCATCTGTTATCCTTAAATTGTGAAATTGGCCTGGACTGGCCACGCATTTTGAGAGCTGTCCCATCAGCAGGGATTGAGTTTGCGTGCCACGCATTATGCTAAGCCTTTTGTGCATTGTGTTTAGTTTTCAAGGGCCTCTAAAGTAGTCGTCCTTTTCAGGCGAGGATATCGAAGCTCAGTGGGTTACCTGATTTTGCCAGTGTCACAACTGTCCAGTAGCAGAGCCAGAGGTGGGACTGGGCTCTGTCTGAGCTTCAATCAGGTAGCTGAGTCACTTCCTGGTGTCTCCATGGATCTGTCAACACTTACACCACTTTAGTTGGTCCTCAGGCTTTCAAAACCAACCACTCTGGCTGAGCACCTGGCCCGTGAGGCAGGTGCATCTGATGCGAACTGTTTGTCCTTGCGGCCCCTCCCATTCCCATCCATCTTGTTCACATACTGCAACACGGAAGTATTCTCTGTACACTTTTCAAGTGTATCATTTAATGTATTTGAAATCTCATAGTACCACTGAGTCCTAAGCAAATGTTCACACCCATTAGGTATAGAGCAGGAAGCTGAGCCAGATCAAGCTCTGAGAGGTAGCAGTGGTGGGACGTATCCCTGGAGCCCACAAAAGGGCTACAGAACTGAATCAGTAGAAAGAAACTTCCTCCGTGCAGTGCCGCCCAGAATGCCGAGACCGCAGGATGCCGGTTTGGCTTCAGAACTCCCCTTCCCCTTTTAACACATGAATTGAAAATAAATGGTCATTTTATGAGTTTTTACCTTCTTCATGGGGACCTTTTGATAATAAATAGCAGAATCATGAACTATCTGCTTTCTAAGTCACAATAACCCTCCCTGTCCAACTAGCCTGAACTACATTAAGGAATTCCATCCAGTTTGACTCAGGGCTTGGTGGGGACAGCCATGACTCAGTGGGGACATTGAGGCAAAGAGAGGCCCTGCAAAGGGAAGAAATGAGTTAGGAGACATGTTAAGAACATGCACACTTCCTTGAGCTCCTCCCCTGTAGGAAATTCCCTACAGAGGTACAAATGGATAGCCACAGGCTTATATATAAATACAATTACATAAAAATGTATTTGTGTGCACATATGCAACCTCACATATACTATTTGCCTAACATCATCTGAGATGCTATGAGTGCTGCAACATGAGAAGTGTTCCCATGTCCACTTTAGACCAGAGGCGAGAGAGGCAAAGGTGAATTGCCCAAGGGTGTCTGGGCAGTAGGGAGTCAGCTGAGTCTGGCATATAGTTATCCATCATCACACTCCTAGGGAAAGACTGGTTGTTAGTGTCTGTTGAAAGTGAGTTACAGCCTGATCATTTCAGCTTCCTTATGACCCAAATTAGACCCTTTCCTAATCCAGTGTGATGGATCCTGCACTAGTAACCCTGTGTGAAATGGACTGCAACACGGAGGATGACTCTGAGGAAGACTACTTGCCCAAATCATCTTCCGCACATTTTTAAGGCTAATGCCCAGATTCTCATCATCGTAACCTCAGTTCTGTGCCTGCACTCTCCCTCTCCCTGCTTCTTGCTTTTCTCCACCTGAGAATACCAAAGAACAAATGCCATACAGCTGATGCCCAAGCAAGAGTTAAAGAGAGACCGAAGGAAAAAACCCATCAAATTCTTGTAGGTGCTTGCAATGACACTGAATTACATCCGATTAATGTCCAGAGGAAGGTGGACACCCCAGTGGCAATAAGCACATGATTTGTTGCTTGCTTTCTACTTTTAGAGACGCCTCTTTCCTCCCCTACCTCTTTCAGACTTCTCAATTTTCTGGAATTCCCAACTTCCCTCCTGTTCCTCCTGCTTCCAGGATCCATGTGATTATAAAGTTCACAGGTCTTGTTGTGCCATAGATCCATCGATGTAGAGCCTCTTCTATACAGAATCTCAGAAAAGATGAGTAGGAGAAAAGTAAGAGAGAAAAAGTTAAGCCACCTTTTGTTTTCTCTTGTAGTAACAGATAATACCTTTAGAAGAGTTGGAATTCCAGCTCCATCTCTTCCAGTGATGTCTGATCTATCTTAATGTTGGTATCTACACTTTCAAAACAAAACCCATGATTCCTAGCCTACCAAATTGTATTAAATTGCATAATCCACTTGAGTGTTTAATATTTGTCATTTTTAGGAACATCAACACTTCGAAAGGCAGAACACTTTCTCAATGGAGAAGCTTCACTCCAAGAAGCAAAATAAGGAGCTGAGATTGGGTCTTTTCTGCAAAGGATGGAAAAAGACAGCATTCTTAGGCATAAAAGAAAAGGCAGATAATTCTATTGACAAGGAGACTCCAGCTTACCCAGCCTTTGTCACATACTGGATGCAGTCTTTAAGTAGAGTGATGGGTTTGGAGGACATCAGACAGAAGCTTTTATCTGGGGAGACATCTACTTTCCAGTGAGAAATTTTCTTTTCCCTTAGGGCTGGATAAAGGAAACTTAAATTGGATCAGATGGCTCCTATTCCATAGACAGCTTCTGCCCAAAACACATCTCTATCTACCCCATTTAGTGGCAGAGCCAGTACCAGAGCTGAGGTTCCTGATTCAAGCATGGCTCAGGATCTCTCTCTCCTACATCACGTGCAAGGCCTTGTGGGTGAAATGGGGTCTGAGCAGGCTGTGCGCATTTGCTTGCCTGGCCAGCAGCAGCCTGCCCAAACAGCTTGCAAGGTGAAGCTGAAGGTTAACACAGCAGCATAATAGAAAACCCAAACCTGAGACAGAAGGGAGGGAGCAGAAGAGAGCAGGTGCAGGAGAATCAGCGTTGCTGCCGAGCTCACAAGCCCACATCGTGCACACATAATGATCCTGTGGGCGTCGACTTTATCTCAGCTGTGGAACACTGTGATAAATTATTAAGAAAATGGTTTGTGTGAGTGATAATGGAAAAAAAGACCTATTTTTGCCAAGCACACTCCTGTAAATTAGAGGCAGGGGCTTTTTATTTTTCACTCTGAATTCTGAAAGCAGATTAAAATCCAATATGTAAATGGTAGGTGTACTCTTCATGAATTCATAAATAAGAGAGAGGAAAGAACAAAATTTGTATTTGAACAAGCATCTGTGAATAAAGTTAGCTTAAGCAGAGCAGTGATTCTGATATTTAACCATATACTTACAGTTGACTTCAGTCCTGGAAGACAAGTTTTACATCTTAATAGTAAGGATAATTCATTCCATGAGATTCTTTCTTTATTGAGTAATAGGTTTCCATTCTTAGGTCTCTGATTTGAACTCATATAGTTAGGGTACAAGACTTTTGTTGTTGTTGCTGCTTTTATTGTTGTCATTTGTCTTGCTGTGTAGTTCAGGCTAGCATCGGCCTCACCATGTGGCCCAGCCTGGCCTCTGGCTCACAGCAACCCTCCCTCCTGCCTCAGGCTCTGAAGTGCTGCGATTACAGGTGTGCGCCAACTACATCCAGCTTAGATTTATTTTATTGAGTATCTGTACCTGTTTTAAATTTAATTATATTTAAAGGTGCATTTTGTGCCCAGAGTTTTGTTTCATTTTTAATATTCAACATTGAAAATTTAGGAGACTTAACAGTAAATTTCAGATCTTTGCCTTTGGAGAAAAACTAAAAGGATCAGCAAGTTTGAGTCCCAGGCTCCTGAATGGCAATGAATTAACTGCAGTCAAAGAGTGTGCTACAGGTGGGTGACAGCTTTGATGTTGTCCTGAGGACCTGTGCCCCTGTGAGCCTGAGTCTTCGCTCTGCCTGCTCTACACGTCTCCCACCATGTTCTGTCTCTGCCTGGTCTTGAATCTGCTTAGATTTGACTCTGCCCTAGATTCTCTCTTCCTTTCCGCAAGAGATCTTAGTTAGATCACATTTTCCAGCTTTCTCTTCTCGCTGAACTTAAACCTGGGCACAAAAGTCTCAGGCAGACAGAAGGTGCTTTGCTGAATAAAACATTGTTGAACGTCTAACACAATTACTTTGGCTTTTTATAAGGTTATCACATCATGTTTAGGAAGCAGTTGAACATTCCGTGTCCCAAAAGAAAAGACAGCTTGCAAGCTCTCTCTCTTTCAATTCTGTGTCTCTTCATTTTACCACCTTTTACAAAGATAAAAAATATATGAGTAACATCATTTGTCTATAGAGGTTAAAATAATCAACAGGTACAAATGAATCATTTGGGAATAGAATTGATGTCATATTCATAAATATTTACTTTGGAAAATGTGAGGACTGCCAATGAGACCTGCACAAATAAGTAATTTGCAAATATCAGTTGATTGGTGAAGATGCTGGATGAAGACATCCAGTGACCTGCAAAGAAGAGAGGGGGATCTACCAGAAGACGGAAGTGAGGTTTACTCCATGCTAGGGCTGCTTGTTATTTCTTGTAGACACTGAGGATTGTAACTCTCCTTCTTTTGAGTCTGTGCTAGCAAATGCTTTAAGATTAGAGGGCATGCTGGGCATGGAAACCTGGACTTTCTCCTCACAAACTCTGTAACTCACCCCCACTGCCGCCCTCCCCCAGGTTCTCAGCACAGACATGAAGTTATCCTGCCAATTGCCAAAAACTCCCAGGATGAGCAAAAATTGAAACAGGGAAGTTCATGGGTTCTCCAAAGCAGCTCCACTCTCTTGGGTCTTCTTCCTCTAAGGGGGGGCACCCCATCATGATTTTGGAACCCCAACTTGCGGCCCACTTGCCATGTGAACACAGTAGAGGCTGGCTAGGCTGTCGGAACTTGCAAACAGGGGAGAGGATTTCCTCAAGACAGCAGGTGGAAAGGTCTGAGTTATGCCGGACAGGTGTGCTCTTTACCCTGATCTACCTGTGCTATGTCCCGGGAAGCCCACCAATACCAACTGTGCTCACAGACTCCATTGCCACTGATGTCTCTGGCTCATGATTAGAGGAATTAGTGGAAACCCAGGAGTGAGAGGCAAAGGAGAACTGTACACTTACTGCCATGCTTTTTCCTGGCCAGGTTGCTGTGGATTGGCCATTTTGCAAAAATCCATTGGTGTCCTTCTCCAAATGTCATGGTCGCTAGGTACCCATGCCAGGCTCTGTTCTTTCTAGCCCTTGAGTCTCACTGTAAACTGAGCCCCCACTTTGCAAACACTTCTTTTTTTCTTAAAAAGAAATTGAATTTTATTGTCAGGTGCAGAAAAAAAAACTATACATAAAAATAATATTTTTACAACTTTTTATACTATCACTATTAAATGAGAGTTCATCTACATTATGTGAATTAAAAATTTAGGCAATGTAACACTTCTTTTGTAGACCTCTCCTCAGATCACCCTGTGGGACTGTGAAGACTCTTTTCGCCCAGGATTAACAGTACATCTGGGCAGCTGTCCACGCACAAGAGGCTCAGTCTACACTGGCAGTAGTCACTGACTCTGTAACTGTGCTTGTCCTTAGAAAGCCCTGTTTATTATTTGGAGTAGGAAATATCTTTCAAAAAT
>NDGM011182862.1:0-10126 GCA_002564305.1 Octomys mimax | reverse complement strand
AAATATATTATGCATAGTCAAATATAGAAGCTATCATACATTAAGATTTCATACAATTTTAGTGTATGAGTTGCTGAAGCAAGCATTCTATTGTATCAATAAAATAAGAGATTTTTTTCTCTCTCATAAAAAAAAGAAAGAAGCCACGTCGCCCAGTGCACTGTGCTGGCACTGGGAGGAGGCGGGGAAGGGAGGATGGAATGGTGAAGGGGACATTGCCTTAAGAGCAAGCCTGCTACAGAGAATGAAAGCCAACTCCAGAAGCGTATTCCGAAGGTAAACTTCATCCCCTTCCCCAGTGCAAACACACTTCTGCAGACCTCCTTGAACTCTGATGGGGGCTGAACTCTGAGTGAGGCTGATTTCTAGGAATCCAAACACAGTGTGGTTCCCCTGGGAGTGAAGTGAGCACTGCAGCTCCATTGTAATTTATTAATCACAATTATTTCAAGATGAAAATGTGTGGCTCTTTGGCCACACACACGTGTTACACATAAAAGTCTTCAAAATATCTGAGAGCAATTTCCTGTGTGGGAAAGAGAACCTTTAGTTAGGAAGAGGCTGGGGCTGCAGGGTCCTACTTCAGCCTCTGACTGGGGCTCCACGGTGTCTTTGAGTTTTGTTATTCCAATGGTGGGGCTGATCTGACACAACAAAAATTTTCTGCAGCCTGGGAGAAGCTGTTGGCAAGCACCTTCATTGCCATCATCAACACCACCAGCAGGAACGACTTTACTCCTTGCAAAGAGGCTTAGCAAGGCTCAGAAGGCCGCTGACTCCCTGTCTTCCAGGAGGCTCAAATGTCCTCCAGGTGTGAAGGGAAATGGACTGGTCACCCCCTGATGCAGTGTGAGACTTCAGAATGAGATTAAAAATGAACATTAGAGTGTTTACAGTTATCTGTCAGGGAAAAGTAAGTGTGACTTTAGGTTGGGGAGGGAAAAGGAGGAAGATGGAATTCACCCCTTCACAGTCACCCAGAATTAAATGTCTGTGTCCTGTGTGTTGGCTGCTAGCTCCCCAGGTGGATGGAGAAGCAGAGAGTAGCTCCCTGGGAATGGAATTGAGTGGAAGCAACTCAGGGAATTCTCTCCTCAGGCTGCATTCAGGGAAGGGCAGCAAAGGCATGCTAGCAAATAAACCTCTCTGTTTGCAGAGACAGGTGGTTTCCCCAGTGACTGAAAGAAGAAAGAAGAGATGGGAAGAAGAGTGAGGGGTAAAGAACTCTGGAGAATCAAGATAAATTCTTTCCTTGAGTGGCTTTGGTTGCAGTGTGACTTAAGGAATGTGGTTAAGACGCTCTGTTGGTACCGTTTTTTTTTAGAGCAAATCCCTAGAGAATGAAAACTATGGTCATCTGTGGAGTACCTTGTGCATCTGGGGGAGATGTCTGCAAGAGCGAGGCTTCTGCTTTGTTCAAGCATCCCGAAGGCGTATTCAAGGAGATCTAGGACACTTGAAGCATCTCAAAAGGGGAGGAGCTGGATCTCAGATGTTCCCCTCTGGGTTCCAAGAAAGAAGTGAGACCCTCCTGGAGGACTTCCAAGGTGGGGAATAAAACCTGCAATTCTATGGCACCATCCTCGGGACATGCAGAGTAAATCATCAGGAGGAAAGTGCATGCTGGGTGTGCCCTTCTCCTGCCCTGGCTCTCGCTTCCCGACATATCAGTGATGTTTATTAAGAGATGACAAGTCTATCAAGCCTCATGAACAGCCTCTCACAAGAAGGAGATCTTCCCGTACAGTCAGGGAGCATCATCAATCTTATGCCTGCTCTGAGCTCAGAGCATCTGAGAGTAAAGGAGGACCCTTTCACGCCTACCCCCTCTTCCCAACCATCTCTCCATCACTCTGAAGTGTTTCAGGAGGTGGCAAAGGAAGATATGCGATTTGCATAAAGTGCTTTTGGTGTAGAGATGGAAACAGAGGAATAGAGAAGGGAGAAAATAAAACTAAGCAGGGCTATTTGGTCCAATTTGCCTGGGTTTTAGGAAATAGATCTTGCTGAGGATGATGGGGTGGATACAAGTGAGATTGTGGAAATGACTTCTGCAGCCACGGCTAACATTGTTTATGTACAACATGTCCAATGTACAAATGACACGTGAACTTTACAGTACATATATTGTGTATGTGAATATTATAGTGATATCACAAGCAATCTACTGTTCTTTTTTATAAATATTAAATTTGGATATCCCACTGAGAAAGGATAGGCACTGTGTTGCCTTTCCTGTATGCAAGTCTGCCTTTATTTCCGTTTTCTTTCTGCAAAGAAGCTTTAGGTTGTAAGTATTAATATTTAACCCTCAAAGAAAACACCCCATCCCTCTATGTAGGAGACAGAATTGATACTAGTAACTAGCAATTGCAAAGAGTTTTCATTAACTATATGCCTTTTTAGTATTTTAGATGTCACTATATTTGTAAGTCAAATGTGGTGCACGTTTATTTTTCATTAGAAGGCCCCTAATCTGGGCCACACAGCTTTAAGTCCTGAAAGACACTCTGTCAGATGGGATAATAATATCATTTTTAAGTTTCATGAAATTTATTGAGGCTTACAAATCATCTTTTGGCACTGGTTCAATATTTAAACATTTCAATCTAACACATCATAAGGTTGTTTTTTATTTGGAGATGGAAGAGAGGAAATTATTTCCCTGTACCATGAATGCTTCCAAACATTTTTTTTGAATCTTGTTCTTTACTATAATACGTGCTTTTTAGAGATTTTGACACTGGGCTTTGTTCGGAGAAGCGAGGAAGGTCATGAAAAATGGCTCTTTTATCCTTTGCTCGGCATTTGTATGACTGTAGGAGAATCAGATAGGAATGAAAGATTGGGCCGGTTTAATTCACATTGGAAGGTCTATGTAAGACTTAGCTGTTTGTAAAGTGCTTTCTAATGCCTGGATTCTGTGATTTGTTTCAATGAACGGTGCAGGTTCAGTAATACTGTTTTCAGGAATGTAAGAAGGCAAAACTAGGCATTTATAGATCCCAGCCTAGCCAAGGCCTCTCTTGGTACTGCAGAGATGTTTCCCAGAATAGCCCATGTCACAATTTAATGGCTGCGTGTGTGTGTGTGTGCGTGTGTGTGTGTGTGTGTGTGTGTGTGTGTGTGTGTGTGTGTTATAGAGGGGTAGCCATCAGGGCTCAGATTCTGAGAAGGAATAATGTAACACTGCAGTAAGTGACTTCAGGAGAAGCGATAAGCTCTGGGTATCTAAGGAGAATTTTGTTGATGTTAAATGTGAAACTGTACTATCTTCCCATTTTTGGATGAGCACAACTAAAACCCGAAGAAGAAAGAAGCCTTTAAATCTTGGGAAAAAAAAGTGTTGCCCAAACTCAAAATTAGTTTGGTGAGATTTCAGATTTTAACAGATTAGCCTCTAGTGCCAGGCGGATTAAAAGTGCTGTGAACCCATCGCTACAGCCAGCTTTAGGATGTTTTCATCGCCCCAGAAGGAACCTTTGTGTTCCTTAGCTATCGTCTCCCAACCCCGTTACACATGTCCAGACCTGGGCAAGTATGGACACACCTCCTGTTTCTGAGTTTGCCTATTCTGAATGTTTCATATGAAACAAAGGTGACCATGAGCTATGCGGCATGTGAGCTTTTTCACTTTGCTACCTATTTTCAAGCTTCAGCCATGTGGTATGTATGGATACTTTAATCTTTGTATTGATGCAATATGCCATTTTAAGAATCAGTTGTAACCCAGTTGGGGGCTTGTTTTTACTTTTGGGTTATTACAAATAATGTTCCTATGAATGTCATTGTAACAGGTCTTCGTGTGGGTATATTTCTCTTCTCTTAGCTATTTATGTGGTAGTGGCATGGCTAGGTTTTATGACAACTCTTAAGTTTAATCTTTTCATGAACCACCATAGCTACACCATTTTACATTCCTAACAATAGTGTATGCATTTTCTAAGCCCTTGTCATCAGCAATGCTTGTTATTGACTTTTTGATTATGGCCATCCTAGCACGCATGCAGCGCCATCACATTGTGAGTTTGATTTGCCTTTCCATGATGGTGGATGCCAAGCACTTCCTTTGTATGTTGAGTGACCTTTTGCATATCTTTATTTGTGAGATATGTTTAAAAACCATGCCTTATTTTAAATTTTTTTTGTAGTATAGAGTTGTAGGAATCCTTTATTATTCTGTAGATAAATGCTCTATTAGATATACGGTTTGCAAAAAAATGTGATTCCCTTTTTTGGATTATTTTTAGATTCTGAATAGTGTTCTTTAAAGCACAAGGACCTTTACTTTTGACGTTCAAGTTATGGGTTTCATTTTGTCTTTTCTTGTGCTCTTGATACCATTCCTTGGTTTATTTTTACATGGTTCATCAAAGGAACTCACAAAGCTTTGAATTTGGGTGAAAGCCAGGATTTTGAGGGGTGTGGAGGAAGAATAGTATTGAAGCTGATGGCCTTAACGATAGAAACCAGTAAATTTAGAAAATGCAAATTACATCTTTAGGCATTTTCATAACATACCGAAGTAGTACCACAAATTGGTTAGAAAATGTATTGTAGAAAAGTTGTCTTAATGCTCATATGTTTAACAAGTGAAACTGTAAGCTATGTCCATTGTCTCATTACTCAAAAATGTGTAGTATGCCACCACTAGGTGGAGATGGCAGCAACGTTTAATGAACAATCTCATTGAGCTGCAAGACCTGGTTTAGCATAGATCCCGGATTTACATTTAACCTATTTCATTCACAAGAATTACTTCTTAGACTGTGTTTTTAATAAGTGAATTTTCTAATAAAACCAAATACTGTTGAGAACATGCATTTACAAAAACATATATAGGAAAAAAAACATTTACTGAGCACTTACTATATGACTTTATAGAAATCATTTCATTTAAGCCTCACAACATGCTACCAATATATCCTTAGCACTCTCACTTTAAAGAATGACTTTGCGTGGGGTCACATAGTAATAATATATCAGAGTTCAGACTGCCTGGAAGAAAGCTTCTATACTTGCTACTATATTTATCAGCAATTAAACATAAATAACATAAATTCACATTCAGCTAATTTTGATCAATCTCCACAGTGCTAGGTACTATGCCAGCTAATCATTGCAAAAGTGGACACCACTTGGACTTGTTTCTATGAATCCTGATGGTTATCTAACATTGCTGGATATTTGTGTTTGTTTGTTTTTGTTGGTACTGGGGATTATATCCAGAGATAGAGGCTAAACTTGATAAGGTTTCTCTTGCCTCCCTGCTCCTCTTTAAAACCAGCACCCCCTATAAGATGGTACAGGATTGAAGGCATTCAGCTTAGGACTTTGTCACAAGATTTCCTACAGAAGTGAGTCTACGGTTCTCTGGCAGGGTGCAGATTTCCTTTTGACTCCAGGAACTCTGTTTCTTAGGTTAGCTTAATCTACATAAATTGCCTGGTACCCTCTCTCATACAAATTTCCTGAGCTTCTTGAAGGCACAAATTCTGTCCACTTGCTCTCCAACGTATCTTTAGTTCTCTCAGTGATTTTGTCGAAAAGTAAAGATGCACACAATATATACTTTTACGGCCTTTGATACATGCCGCCTGCTTCCCCTATCCCCTGCCGCACATCTTAGCTTTTGCTGTTGACTTAGATTTGAAACTGGATTTGAGCTGGACCAATGAGCTTTTCTCTTCTGCAAATCTGAACTTTGGTAGGAATCCCAAGGAGGAGAAGCATGGTGGGTCTGGTGGTAACTCCCTGTAACACAGTGGCCCCTACCACTTTGGCTACTCTAATTGTTAGTGCTGCTGAGGATTTAATCCCTTCCTTCAGTTTTGGGTGATGTCTGTGTTCTTATAATGTAGCCCCTCTTTCACTTCACTTCTGTGGGCTTCATGAAAGTAATGCATTGAGGCTGTCAGATTTATTAAACAATCATTTCTCCCTCTCTTCCTTCTTTCCTCCTTCCCTTCCTTCTTTTTTTCTTTCCTTCCTTTCTTAATCTTTCCCTGTTTTCTTTCTTCCTTCCTTTATCTTATACCTTCTTCTCTCTTTATTCTCCTCTGACATCTATTTCATTGAGAAAGAAGTAATTTCTATTTTCTACTCTCTCTACATTCCCATAGTGACTTAAGGCTTATTGTATCCTACCATGAAATTCTCCAATAATCTTTATATTTTCACCTTCACATTAAGTTTTATTTGCTTTTAAGGAAGAAGAGTATGTTCTACTCACATGCATCTCAAGAGGGGTGACTGTGTATGACTTTTATATATGCCCATCCTTCTGTATCTGTAGTTTCCACACCTACAGACAAACTAGTCACAATTTGAAAATATTTAGAAAAAAGAATCTGTAGTATAATGCACAGACTTTTTCATTTATTATCTCCTAAACAATATACCAAACTATTTACCTAGCATTTATATTGTATGAGGTATTATTAACAATCTAAAGATTGTTTAAGGGCCAGTGAGATAGCTCAGCAGACTAAGCACCTACTTAGGCAAGTGCAGGGGCCAGGGTTTGATCCCTGGCACCACATGCCATGCCAGACCCATACCCTGGCACACTGAGCTGGCGACTGAGTCCAGGCATGGTGGCACATGCCTGTAATCGCAGTGCTGGGGAGGCTGAAAACAGGAGGATCACTACAAGTTCGAACTGCATAGTGAGACCCTGCACAAAATACAAAAAGTAATAATAATAATAATAATGATAATAATAATAATAATAATAATAATATAAAAGATTGTTTAAATCATGTGGAGGGTGTGCCTGAGGTTACATGTAACTCCTTTAGCATCTGTAGATTTTGGCACTGATCTTCTGAACATGCTGAGTGATGACTATACCTTGCTGTTTTTGTATAGTAGAAATGATCATTAATCTTTGGTATTTAAGACATATAAGACAAATCCTCAAAATTAATTTAAAAATAGCTACTTCCTTCAACAGAACTAGAAACAGTGTCCTGAACACTAAGATTGCTTTCTCTAAGATTTTAAAAGATTATTATACAAATGTACTAATTTGCAGGACCAGGACTTAGGAAACAACTTTTTTCCTAATATATGGAAGAGTAGGGTTGCAGTTGGTTATAAATCTACTAAATAAGAATTAGTTTCAAGGGTCAGTCAGGTAAAAGGTACAGACTGACAATGGAAAATCTGTACTTGATTTGTTCCTCATAAAGAGCGTGGAAAGACCTCCATCACATCTGTGGAGAGACTCACGCTTACCGGTAGGCTTTCACACCTTGAGGCAGTATCTGCATACAGACATTGCAGCAGTTTTGCTTTTGGTGGATCAGGGTCCACTTACAAATACTTAGTGAATGTTTAAAAATTAATCACAAGGCCTCTGAGCTAGCTCAGCTATCTAAAGTGCCTGCTTAGGCAAGCTTAGGCGAAGCACAGGGACCATGGTTCAACCCCAGGGACCATATGCTGCACCAAGCCTGCCCCTGAGCCAATCACAAAAATAAATAAAATAAAATAGTCACTTGTGATAAGCTGACTATGTAAGAAAAAGTTCCATGAAATTTCTTTTGACTTTATTATCATTTCTCTTCCATTCCAAATCTTAAAGTTGTATCATCCTTGATACAAATTAATCCTACTCAAATGTGATATGTGTGTTTATACATACACACATATATGTTTATATACATGGAATATATATATTAATGGGTTTATATGCATACAAGTATATAGCATAAGTATATACAACACATATGTATATATAATAATTTTTTTTGTATTTTTTAGGGAAGGGTCTACAGGGTGTTCAGGGTCTCACTACTAGATTGGACTTCTAGTGATCCACCTGTTTACAGCCTCCCAAGAGCTGGGATTACAGGCCTGTGCCATCACGTCCAGTCTCAATTGCTATCTCAGTGCACCCCAGGGACAGGGCTGGCATGGCAGGCTAGGGGATTGTACCCCTGGCTCCTGCACCTGCTTGCAGGCACTTTAATCCACTGAACTATACTAAAATTCTTCTGGATATTATACACATCTATGTATATATGCACAGGCACACACAGAAGTTTTTCTACTTTCATAAAGAGAGACACCCTGCTACTTATGACAATATGGATGAAACTGGAGAATATTACACCAAGTGAAATAATGCGGACACCACAGGTGTGTGATCTGCATGGTCCTGCAGGGGTATTTTTTTTGTGTGTGTTTTAATGTTTTTAGTACAGGGTCTATAGAGTCTCACTACACAGATGGGGCTCATAGTGATCCTCCTGCTTTCAGCCTCCCAAGCGCTGGGATTACAGGTGTGTACCACCACACCCAGTCTCAATTGCTGTCTCAGCACACCCTGGGGGCGGGTCTGGCACAGCACACCAGGTATCGAATCCTGGTCCCTGCACTTACCTGTGCTTGCCTAAGTAGGCACTTTAGACCACTGAGCTATCTTGCCGGCCCAAGAAATATTTATGCTTTTATCCATTCTTTAATCCACTTACTGAGCCATTCGTATTCACTCACTCACTCATTTCTCCAAGCCTGTGTTGTGTCCTTTCCACACCTCTTTCCCTGCCATCAACTGAATGGATGATAGCTACAGAGATCACTAAGGGACCCTCCTGGACCTTGAACTCACGGCTTCCAGAAGCAAGTACAGAATTAAGCCTGTGATTAAAACAACATGATTAGCATTACTCCACAGGCTTCAGGAGCACAAGAAGAGGAGAACGGTTCTGAGAAGGCTGGTGAAGCCTCCAGAGGTGGCAAACTGTGAAGGGAGAAAAGAATGTAATTAAGTAAACAACTGCCACAGTATTTGAGGGGGTACAACAAGCATGTAAGTACAGATACAAATAGGTGCCCACTGCTCTGGGAAACCCCTGGAGGCTATTCTGGCTGGGGGGGGGACACAGGAGATGGGAGGCTCCCAAAGCAGATGGGGTGGCATCACCAGACACTGATAGCATGGACCTTGCTCTAAAGTCAGTAGGTGTTTCTAACTTAAGAAAAGACTGTGAGATGCTCTAGGAGGTTCCAGGGGAGAGAACACGGGGTTTCCCAGAGGAAGCAATTGCAAGATGAGCAAGGTGGGAGCCCTTCAACAGGGAGCAGAACTTCGAGGATTTACCGCACTTGGCTTTCTGGAAGATCTTCCTACAGTTGTGTGAACCTGAGAGCGGGGCTAGGCCTGTCTGGATCTTTGGTTCCAAGGCACCTCTGTGCCTGGCAGGGAGGGGAACATTCTACGCTTACTGAGTGCTCAGGACCTCAGGAAAGAGGCACCACTCCCTTGCTCCTCTTTGGAAATGGGCTGCGATGGAAAAGAAAGGAAGAGAGAGGAGGATGTTAGCAACGCCTATCAATCTGGATCCATGGAGTGAGGGATGAGAATGGTTCTTGTGAAGATTCATTTTCAGGACTCACGTGACAAGGCTGAGGAATACTTGGAAACCTGGTGAAGTGTTATTTGTGGGTATCTCAGGGGGTGCTTCAAAATTCTGTTTTCTGTTGAAGGGGTCCCTCCTTGTCCATCTTCTAATCGCTTCCTCTGGGAAACCCCATCCTCTCTCCACTGGAACCTCCTGGAGCATCCCACTGTCATTCCTTAAGTTAGAGACATCTATGGACTTTAGAGCAAGGTCCGTGCTCCTGAACAAAGCCTATCAGCATCTGGTGGTACAGCAGGGGTGCTTCCCCAGGAGCCTGGGGTGTGAGTGTGAGCAGACTAGGTGGGGAGATCAAGTGTGGACGTGATCCAGTGGGCCAGGCCCAGAGACACCAAGAGCAGCAAAACACATCCATATCTCTGTCTCACGGTGCTGGGACATTCTTGCTCCCCTGCCTTTGCTGGCAGAATTCTAGGCTCCACAGTCTTTGGACCCTAGGACTTATAGGAGGGACCTCCAAATCCTCAGGCTTTTGGCCTTGCACTAGAATCATAGCAGGGTCTTTTCTAGTTCTCAGGCTTTTGGATGTAGACTAAGCCATGACACTAGCACTCTAGGCTTTCCAGCCTGCAGTTGGTCTGTGATGGGGCTTGTCAATTTTCATAATCAATGAGTGGATTTCTACAGTAAATCCTCCCTACCTCTCTCTTTAGGTATCATGTTGGCTTTATTTCTGAGAAATTCTGTCTCATACAACC
>NDGM011182855.1:0-16548 GCA_002564305.1 Octomys mimax | reverse complement strand
AGACAGAGAGAGAGAGAGACAGAGAGAGACAGAGAGAGACAGAGAGAGAGAGAGAGAGAGAGAAATGAACTGCTATTGCTGACCTCTTTCCTCAGGGAAAACGATCCTGTTTGGGGCCCTCTTCCTTCAGTTCAATCCTGAACATGTCCTTGGGCTGTATTTCTGTCTTACTCTTTTACCACCCAAAGCACAGGATTTTTTCCATTGTGGACTCTAAATAGAGGACATGAAGTCTACTGCCTGAGTGACACCAATCAGATTGTTTCATAAGAATTTAAATGAGGGACAGAAATGGTAGAAATGGTACCAAAGAAACAATTCCAAAAACTCTTTTACTGTGATCTTAGACTCCAGATAGTTGCAGTATGTAATAAAAATATTCAGCTTAATGAATTATTACAAAGTATTCACCACCAATGTAACCACCACCAGAAACAAGAAATGGACCATTTATGAAACCCTAGAAGTGATTTGGTGGCTCCTCCACAGTTTATCACTAACTTCCAACACTAAAGGTTCACTTTTACTTCTTTTGAATTTCATTTTAATAGAATTATATAGGTCACATTATTTTCTATTTGAACGCTGCCTCTCATTATCCATGTTGTTTTGAGTAGCAGTAGTTCATTCTTTTTTCATTGCTCTATCATATTTGTCTTTTCTACTGTTGATGGATACTTGGTTTATTTACAGATTGGATTGTTAAAATTATATTGCTATGGCCATTCTTAACTATCAAAGTAAATGTACCTATGACTCAAGTCTGCTTGGTTCAGACCTAGGAGTTCTGAATCATCCAGTGGTATGGCAATGAAGGTGGAGTATCAACTTGACTGGCTTTGGGATCTGTCCAGGGATGAGTGGAGCAGACTACTACATGTGTCTCTGTGGGTCATGGAGGTATGATCTCAAGTACCTTGTAAGGTTCCTAAATCTTCCCTTGCTGGCACTGCTCCCTTAGTTCTACACAAACTAAGCATCTTTTTCCCATGCCAAACCCTTTCATGTCATTCTGTCCTGGATTGTTGTGGACTGAATTGAGCTAAAATAAACTTCTCCTCCTTTTAAGTTTCAAATGTCAGACATGGTGTTTGAGTGACAGGAAAGTGACTAATACAAGTAGCATGCATTTGAAATAGATAAAGCCTAATAATATTTTTATTAGCTCATGTGTACAGTACATGATGTCTACATTCCTAGTACGGAGTCAGTACAGTGCATAATATGGTTTAATTCCTTTTCTTTCATTCCCTTTCCCTCCCTTGATCCTCCTCCCATTTTAGAAAGGTCTGTCTCCCTACTCCTATTATTTATTTTTTATGTCCTCCTTATTGGTAATTTGGGTAGATATTTGCAGTAAAGTATCATCCAAACAGCTCATGTTTTTTTTTTGTTTTTGTTTTTGTTTTGTTTTGTTTTGTTTTTCAGAACTGGGGATTGAACTCAGGCCCTTGTGCTTGCCAGGCAAGCGCTTATTCTACTGAGCCATCTCCCTGGCCCCAGCTCATGGTTTTCTTTTTCAATGTTCAAAATTATCAATACAATTTAATTTGATCTTAAGTATTATATAAGTGTGTGGTTGTAGATAAATAAAGTTCTAATATGCTTTGTTTCTTGATTATCAGTGAAGCTATTCTTCTTTTTTATCTATTTGTTCACCAAGACAGTATTGCCTGCTGAATTGCCTATACAAATCTCTTACCTGTTATGTTCAAAGTTAGGACTTTTTTCTCTCCCATTTATCTGTAAAAAGTTCATTATAGATTCTGAATACAAATCTTCTAGGCAGTTATAACTGTTGTATATATCTTTACCGATTCTCACTTCCTAATTGTGTATTTTGATATTAAAACATCTTCAATTTTACTCGGGTCAAATTAACAATCCTTCCTTTATGATTAGTGCTTTATGATTTCCCTTTAAGAAATTATTGTCTAGGGCTGGGAAAATAGCTCAGCAGCAGTCTAGGTTCCTGCCTGGCAAACATAAGGACCTGGGTTTGCTCCTTGGTGCCACGTGCCATGCCGGCTCCAAAACCAGGGGTGGTGACTCATGCCTCTAATCCCAGCGCTGAGGAGGCTGAGTCAGAAGGATCACTATGAGTCTGAACTGTGCATCAAAAAGAAATTGTTGCTTGATATAATGCAGAAATATCCTGAAGATATTTTCTTAACTTTCTTTTCAAGGATTGTTGCCTTACCCTCTGTATTAAGATCTATAGGTTGATATTTGTGCATGATACGTTTCACTTCGTTTCACATGGATCTCCAGTTGAACCAGTTCCCAAATTCTGAAAAGACATTCTTTTCTCCATTGTTCTAAAGGACATAATTATTTAAAAAATGAAATTACTGTACATGGGTTGGTCTGTTACTTATATAACCTTACACCAATGCCACATCATATTTTTGCAACCTTGGTATTAGATATAAATAAATCCTCAACCATCTAATCCCTCACCAAAGTTATTTTGTCTACCTTGGGTTCTTTTTATTTCCATTTAAATGTTATTATAGTTGGTCAATCTTCATAGACACAAACAGATGCACAAAACATTGATTAAATTTATGATTTATGAAGAAGATATGTGGTGATAAAATTAGAGAAGATAGTTCTATGAAGGCTTGAGTTCTGCTGATTTAAATAAATTCAAAATTGGATCCTTCTCCTGTCAGGCCTTCAGCTGAGGTCACAGACCTGGTTGGTTGCCATTCTGATCAAAGTCTTCATAGTAGGTATACTCAGGCGAGGCACTCAGAGAAACTACATGGTAGCCTTTGCTGTTTTAAGCTAATAAAGTTCAGGATTGTTTGTTATCTAGCCATAGATAACTAATATAAAGTAGCATACATCCAAACACACTATTCTCTGAAGGTATTCAGTATTTAATTGTTTGATGAAGAATTTTTATTGCTCTTGCATGCACATAGAATTTAATTTTAAAAAGTTTCATAAGAAATTAAGTAAATAATACCTCTGATTTCCAAAGAATGCAAAAATGACCTTCCTACCAGCTATATTTTTTAAATTCTAGTGGGACTAGAAGTAGCGTAAATAGAACAAATTTTACTAGTGTTAAGGAGTGAACTGCTGTATGAGATATCCTTAACCACTCCAATCTCACCAATGAACCCTTTTAACTCCAGTATTTAAAATAAGAAAATTCTCCCAAGACTAACCTGTAAATGTATTTGAATCTCACTGCAAGTTCTCCCTACCACAAATCAATTACAGAACTGAAATCTATCATGAGTCCAGCTTAAAGCTTGATTAATAGTCATTACATAAAGACAGAAACTCATAGCTCCTTCTGGCTATTTTTATACATCTTAAGATCTTAGCTATTTGTCCATAAAACTATTGGCTATGAAGATTTAAACTGAAACTCATTCATGTGACATGCATATTGAGGTTTCTTGCCACTATGTGTGCCTAAAAGCTTTTTGGTTTTATTACATTTTTACATACATTTTTTCTTCCCTAAACAGAATTTCAAAGATAAACAGGATTTTATTATTATAAATACACATTTTTTTTCTAGCTGATTTAAAGATATTTTACATTCTTAATTAAATTTCTAGAATAACACTGATGAATGATAGTACATTAAATATACAATGCATGGAAAACACCTTTGGATATCGATGGGCATATATTCCCTAAGAATATAAAGGTGATAAAGGACTCTGTAAAGGAAACTCAATATTAAAATAAGGTAAATTTCATATTGTTACAAATATTTATTGTAATGATTAACATACTTATTTTCTGAATCTTTAAGCTTAATGAAAATCAGCTTACCTAAAGTTATATATAATTCCCTATGTTTTGCATAACTATTGGAGAAAATATCTTAAAAAGAAAAAGCACAAGAAAGTTTATAAACTCACATATGAGTTTCTTTTACTTTCCCATGATTGTAGCTCATGGGCTTTCCCTTTGAATAAAGATAGCAACGTACATGCAAGGCCTTGTTCACCCAGCAAAAAAATGCTATAAATATATGCTTTGTCTTTGTGCCCTTTCAAAAATATATTTTTAAATGTATTTAGTATAGGGTCTCACTATGCAGCTTGGACTCACAGTGATCCTCCTGTTTTGTGCCTTCCCAATGCTGGGATTACAGGCATGCGCCACCACACCTTGTCTCGGTCATCTGCTCAGCACGCCCCAGGACTGGGATGGCACTGTGTGTGGTGCCAGGGATTGAACCCTGGTGCCTGCGCCTGCCTAAGCAGGTGCTTAATCTGTTTATGCCTTTTATACTGTCTTGAATTAGATGGCCCAAATAAAATGTTGGAATAAATATATATTGATATATATCTGTATATCTATACATCTATATATCTGTATATCTATCTATATCTATATCTATATATATATAATGAGTCAGATTCTTTGAAAATCAGGCCTTATGGGCCAGCCACCAGCAGCATTTCTCCTTTCCTAGAACATGAAAGCTCTAGGTTTTGCCAGAGAAGCCTGTCTGCCAGCCAGCCAAAACCTGCCAGCGCACTCATGAAACTCACGAAGCAGGCATATTATTGGAATGTTCGGCTTGTCATTTCACTGCTCATAAAATGAGGAATCTCTTCAAGGCAAGAATTACAGTTGGCAGTTGGGCTTACTAACCAGCTGCTCAAGAAAATATCTGGATTCATCATCTTTGACCACGGAAGCAAGCACTACCAGCTCACATGAATCGCCAGAGTTAACAGCAGCGTAAAGAACAACTTCCCAGTTCTGTCAAGGAGTCCTTTAGTAGACGATGACACTCCAAGAACTTTAGATCTTTCTGAGATCGTGTTTAGAAGTTTACCAAATATTTATGAACATTTCCAAGTACAAAAAATTGCTTCAGTGCTCTTTAAAACAGCATGACTCCTACTGATGGGGTGGAGCCCTCATTGCCTAATCACTTCTAAATTGTCTAGGTCTTAATAGTGTCATACTGGTAATTACATTTTAACATGAGTTTTGTAGGATTCAAGCACTCAAACCATAATACCTACTCTAGAGTTGAATTTTATTCTTTATATTTACTAAGTGAAAAGATTTTGGGTTAAGAAACTTTAGGTAGGCATGTCATGTTTCCATTTACCTTTATGTTGCTGTTATCTGTATGTCTTAATATTTCTACTGTAATTCACATTTCCACTGAAGAGAGCATTTTAAAGATCAGTTTAAAGGGCTGGGCATGTAGCTCAATGGCATAAGCACCTGCCTGGCAAGTGCAAGGTCCCAAGTTTGACCCCCAGCACTGCAAAATAATGATAATGATAATAATAATAATAACCTAGATGAAGTTCAGTTGGAATGAGAGTAATTAAACTACCTAGGCAGTGAATTTTGAGCTGTTCAAGCCAATAAAGGAGGAGTAAAGCCTTGTTGGACCTGAAAGAGCAAAATTGCCTGAGAGTCTCTGTTTTGCCACAAAAGGTAGTTGACCTGGGCAAAACTTTAAAAGTAAGAATGTACATGCTGTATGATGGATTTTGGACTCGATTCTTTAGGATCTGGATTCCAGGAGATATTTTTAAACAAGGAAACAGTATGGCCCTAACAAGTCATTGCAAAACTAGAAAGGAGACAGAAAAATTAAGTGCAACAGAAAGGATTATCTAAATGGATATTCAAACAACAATGGCAATAGTATTTTAAGTAAAAATATATGTGAATTTATTTCCTATAAGTCTGAAAATCCATTTTTAACTAACATTACAAATTCTTAAAAAGTTCTCAAAATTTTTTCTTAATTTTTGTCATTTTGACTTTTCATTTGGTTCCTTATGCTTAAACTTGAAATCACTATGAATGCTAACAGGTTTACAATCAATGTCATTTTTATGCATCTGTCTATATTTCTATGCTTATGTAATTTAAAAATATTAATAGAAATCAATCATGCATTAATTTATTATCTACTGAAAGTGGAATAATCTCTCCTCTTGTTGAATAATCATCTTCTACTTATACTTAGTAGCTGATCCTATAGATTCTCATTCACATTATATGAAATGTAGGTTTATCATTTGAAATTTTCCAAGTAAAGATTTCATTTCTTGGCCTAGTATAATTCACCTGATTTGAAATAGAAATTCTAGGGAAATATGAGTCTCTGTCCCAGGCCTGTTAAAGTAAATCCTAGCCAGCCAGACATCTGTTTCTTTGTCTTTCCTACAACTTCTGCAGACTTCGTTCTTTCATCATTAAAGTTCAAAAGGACAACAGCAACCATAGCAATATGAAGCAATGGGCCAGAGGACCAAGCTGACTGCTGAGAGACTTCTCAAGCTGCCATCTGGTTTTCATTGTAACCCAAGTTAAGTTGGACCACAGCAAGTGCTAGCTATGAAGGTTAACTAGAGTTTAAGCAAAGACCAGATCAACTTCTGGGGTCAGAATACAATACCTTAAACCTGCAATGTCTATAGTTCAGCGCCCAAGAGAGCTTCATGGATGTATAAGTTCAAGAAGAGTATTAATGCCTTACAGTTAGAACCATTTAAACAGAGACAAGAAGGACATGCAGGAAAAAAAAAATCATGCCTTGGCCTCCATGTACTGGGAGAGAGAATGACAAGGTGTAAAATTAGGGGAATGCTGGTTGAGAAGCAGGCAGTGTGGCAGCTAAGAAGGCTAGAGCTCAGTGCATGCAGTGAAGGAAGGGATAGCAGAGGGGAGCTGATCAGGATTTGAGAGTCCGAGAACAGCTTTCTTAATTTATTTGGCATAGAAAAAGATGGCATGATCTGATATACTTGAAAAACTCATGTTGATTGCTGGGTGGAAATTTGACTTTCTAGTGTAGAGAAAACACAGGCAGCTTCATTACAGACTCCAGTTAAGTCCAAGAAAGCTAAGGAGGTCTTGACCCAGAGCGATAGCAATGGGTGCTGAGGAGTAGTCAGATCGGAAAGCAGCTGAACTATGAGTGACATGAGTTGGATGTGAAATAAAGAGGCATAGATGACTGGGAAGCTTTGCTTGAGTTTTCATTAATTATGCAATGACATGAAGACTACAGAAAGTGCTAATTCGAATGCTTAGAGTAAGGTAATACTGGCTTCTCATTTTCCATTTCTATCATATTATATGCACTGTTTCCACTTTATTTGTCTGTTTCTGGTCCCTGTTAATATTGCCAGAAATAACTTTTAACTCATTTTAAGTAAAGCTTTAACTTCTCCTGTTAGATGACCATCATAGTAAGAATGAGAAAAAAAGAGAAAAAGTACGGTTGGAGTGCCTTAGGTAACAGCATGTTTAAAGTCCAGTCTTTTGCTGGAGAAGTAGCTCTGGGATAGAGTGTGTGGTAGTTAACTGTTGCATCAACTTGAGTAAGAAACATCCCACTGATTAGATTAAAACTTCCAAAATGTGTAACAGATGTTATGAAATAGAAATAAAATGTTCAAATGGGGAGGAAATTTAGGGAAAGAGGAAGGGAAATGAAGGGGGAAAAAATGAGAAAACGAAGGAAAGAACAGAAACAAAGCTTTGCAATTAAGGAGAAGAGGGGTTAAAGAGAGGGTGGGGGTTGGGAAAAAAGAAGAATCATGATATAACATGTACAGGTACAAATTCTGTATGACAAACATTATCACTATGTATATCTAAAATGTACTAATAGACTTAATTAATGAAAAGAAACTGAGATGATGAAGGCATGGGGAGTCGGTTCCTGGATGTGGTTGAATGATTCACTAAAGACAGAAGACCCACCGTGAGTGTGCGTGGCATCAACCCCAGTAGGCTACTTGCTAGGACAAAATAAAAAAGGGAATGAAGAAGGAAGTCTTACTGTTATTTTTTTAGAGGAATTTCAGTCTTCATTTTCACCTTGAACATCATCTCCTAGCTTCCAGCACAGACTCTTAAGCCTTCTAACTCCAACCTTTTGACCTTCTGATGTGGACCAAAATGGTACCCTATAGGGAACAGCAAGCCTTAGATCTTCCACTGGATCCTTTGGATCTTCAGTGTGGGCACAGCCCTTAAGCCTACCTTGTAAATCCTTATATATTTACGTCTTATATTACATCTGTTTTTCTAGTGAACACTGACTGATACAGAGCACTTACTGAAAACATGCAAGGCTCTAGATTCCGTCTTCAATGCAGCTCCCTCTAAAATCTATTATATTTGTTATATTGTAATTTTTTTCTTTCTTTTTTAAATTTATATATTTGATACACAGTTGCACTATACAGCTCGGACTCATAGTGATCCTCCTGTTTTCAACCTCGCCAATGCTGGGATTACAGGCATGCAACACCACACCTGGACTCGGTCACCAACTCAGCCTGTTTAGGGGGGACAGCAAGGCAAGTGTGGCAGGTGGTACCAGGAATTGAACCCTGGTCACTGCGCTTGCCTAAGCAGGCTTCTTAGTCCACTGAGCTATCTCAACATCCTGCTGTATTGTGATTTGAACTGAATATTTTTAAAGAGTATTGATTGCTCATTATCATTAGGAAGGCTGCCAAAAAAGAGTGATGGAGAAGACCCCAAATCACTACACAACTGCTTTCTGGAGGACGCTGTTCTACAACCAGCATGTAACACTAGTGTTGGGCCAGGCCGCAGGAGCACTGCTCATGCCTGCACTGCTGTCTTCCTCATGTCCCTGCTGCCCCAGAGGCATTCTTAATAGTACACCTAGGGCTAGCCAGATAGCTCAGCAGACTAAAGCAGCTGCTTAGGCAAAGTGCAGCAGCCAGGGTTTGATTGCCTATGTGCCTTGCCAGCCCCATTTGAGGGACTTGCTGAGACAGTGAATGTGACTGGGCATGGTGACGTACACCTGTAATCCCAGCACTTGGGAGGCTGAAAACAGGAGAATCACTACAAAGTCAGACCTACATAGTGAGACTCTGCAGACCCTGTACTAAATACATTAAAAAAAATAGTACAGTGAGGCTATGTATATCATTTTTAATAACATATACGTCAGCAGTAAGTGAGACAAGGCAATAAATATCTACTATTTTTCTTACTTTAATGAAAAGACTTAGTTTGGGTGAATTCTTATAGAAGATTTTGGTTTCTACCACTGCAGAGTTCTAGCAGTCAGGTTTGATTTATCCTAGAAAATATAAAGGAGATAGATGTGTTGTTGTTTGACTCTTGGGTAAATTTGGAATACATTAAGTTCTTGGTATTGACTATTTTATCTTCCTGGTGTCTTGCAGGAGGAGAATAATTTTCAAAAATTTCTTGGTGGTAGATTGCATGCTGGACCACTTATATCCATCAGGCAGATACTAGTGCTGCAAAGCCAGGGCACTTTTCCTATCATCAAGAAATAGGATCCCATGGGATATGAGGCTGGGAAGCAGAGAGTGTTAATTGGGTTGATGAAGAGGAATAGAACTTAGTATTTGTTGTGTTGGTGCTTGGAATGTAACATGGAGTCAGACCCTTATTTATCATATCAACTCTGTATATTAAATACTAAGAGAACAATTAAATGACTTTGTCATGCAGATAGTACCTGATGGAGCTAGAATGCAAAGCTACGCACATTTTAATAATTTTGTAACTAAGAGCACTTCCTGTTTCCTAACCAACTATTCTTTTTTTTTAAAATTTTTACTTTTTGTGGTACTAGGGATTGAACTCAGGAACTTGCGCTTGCCAAGCAAGCACTTATTCCACTGAGCTATCTCACTGGCCCAACCCAACTATTCTTTTACTCCATACAGGTCTAACCTGTCTTTAACTGTCCATTCACTCAATCCCAATATTTTAATACCATTTTTGGCACGATGGACAAACTCTATAAGAACTTCTGATTTGGTAGTCTTAGTAGAAAGTTAATAAAAATAATTATAAAGAACTACCACTAGTAATGATTCACTACTATTTACTCCATGCTTTGCATGCTAGCATTCTGCTGCATGCATGTTCCTTTTATTTGTTATTTCTCTTAACTCTAACCATTTGATCCCCAATTTCTCTGGTTGGCATCCAGGTCGCTATATCCTGACAATGCTAAATTATTAGTATTTTCCATTGCCTAACTGATCTCACTGAACAATCTCTTGCCTTCTTGTTTATCATATTAACTATTGTCTTTCTTACATGCCCAACTCCAAATCATAACATCTTCTAACTCATCTTGCATCTTCAATATACAAGTTTTAGCAGCACAATTGACTTTAGGATGAGGCTTGAAGCTCTGATAAATAGAAGCAATAAATAAAAGTTAAAGGTAAACATAGACATTCTAAGATTATAGTTCATAATTTTTGAAATACCTGAGAATAACTAGAAATTCTTGTTCCAGTTTCCTGTCCAAATTGTCCAGTATTCAACAGAATGAAAACAATTGAGTAATGTCTAGCTGCTGTGTTAGCAAATTTTCATCATTAGATTTAGTCTAAAAAGCAGTGGCTGGGTGTTATGGCTTGTATATCTAGATGTGCCCCATGTCTCCTTCCTGTGCTTATAGTAGGACTTTGAGGAGTGACTGGGGCACAGGTGTGTGACATTAGATCATGGGTGTGTGATACTGGATTCATCCAGGCTGTTTTGGCATAGTTCTTAGTATGGGTGATAGAGTCACTGAAGAGAGAAGACCTTCCCTAGGAGTGGGTGGCTTCAACCAATAGGACTATAGCCAGGATGGAATAAAAGGGAAAGGGAAGCTCTTTGCTGCCATTTCACTGCATTCAGCCTGCCCTGCCATGGATGGTTTCCTCTCTACTCTGCCCCTCTGTCATGCTTCCCTGCCTTAGAGCCAGCTGACTATGGACTTCTACAACTTGTGAGCTAAAATAACCCTTTCCTCTTTTAATATTTTGTTTCAGCATTGAAGAAAGTAAAACAATGGGTATTAAAATAGCTAAACCTAAGTAAGTACAAAAATATTCTTTCATAGTGTAGCAGTTTGTACATTAGCCAAAACAATTTAAGTATTATTTTTCCAGAGGGTGTGATACACTTAAATTCTAATTCTATCACTTTGACCTCTTCCATAACCCTCTCATTATGTAAAGAACTTCTCAGTCCTTTGTTGTTCTACAAATTTCAAGATATACTTGCGAATATTAAGGACCCATACTTGGGTAACAAAACTTAAAAACTATATATTCTTCAAAAAAAAGAAAAACGACTTATTGTTGTTGATGTTACTTCTACTTGTACCCTAATAAAATTCATGGTGCAATCACTTGTACAATACCAATAACTGAATGTTTTCATCACTGGGGACTTGTCATATAGTCATTTGTACAGATTGAATGTAATACTTCTGAGAATGTTCCCTCAAAATAAAGAAATGGTATTCTTTGTTTTTTTCTGAGATCTAATGGAGTGCTCAAAGTTTCCTGTCTCCAAAATGTTAGAAAGCCAGCCAGGCACAGCTGTAATCCTCAAATTCTGGGAGGCTGGAGCTGGAGGATTGCAAGTTTGAGTCTAGCCTAGGCAACTGAGCACTTTAATATGACTCTGTCTCAAAAAAAAAGAAAAAAAAAAAGGCTGGAGGACAGAGGTCCATTTGCAAAACAAAACACAAGACAAACAGCCTAACAATCCAAGTCAGAGAGCTCCTTCTTTGAATCTACACACTTAAGCTGCTACCAAAGAAGGAAGCAAGTGTAATCCAGAACATCAGTCTGCATCAGTGACCTTCCAGGATTCTGTCTCAGGGAAGCTCAGTGTGAGCCCTACTTATTCCACAGCATTCTCCTTAGAGAAAAGGAGTTTTACAAATTAAAAGTACATGAAGTTATTGGCTTTTCAGATTCTATAAAAGTGTGCTATAATTTCAAATAATTTAAATTCAAAATAGAGCTCCCAGTTTTATTACCTATGTCAAAATTTTTGTGAGACTTTATGACACTGTAGGGCATTTGCATATTTCTTTCTGATTGGATGGAATTAGCCTTTGAGGGCTTTTACATATTCTTAACTGAGATTTTTCTTGAATGCCATAGAATTTGCTTATTTTTGTCCTATAAATCATAGTAAATTCATACCTGAATAATGTGAGCTACTTTCACTTTGTACCCTTTTACTTCCTAGAAAGATATCTTTGTTTTAGAATTACATTCATAGAAAAATAGAATTACATTCACAAATGACAGATACAGCAGAATCAATGACTTAAAATTTTCTCTATGTGTAACTGTAATATTTAATATGTGGTTTGATTACTTAATACCTACCTCTTTAAATGAGTACATAAGCTGAAATTAAGACAATATCTTTGAAATCAGATATATATATATATATATATATATATATATATATATATATATCACTTAATGTAATGCTTGCCACAGGAAATTCTCAATAATAAGTCACAATAGTAATACTGGAGATGCAGTTTTTCAACTGAGTTATTCTTCACAAACTACTAAGCAGCTAATATGTCCTGTGTGAGTTTGTGATCTGAACCATTTTGCAGCACACATATAATAACATATGCCACATTTCTTGATTGAGGAGTCCAGCATGTCATGGGAGAGACAGATTAAAATGAAAAAAGCATTCACGTTGAGAGTTGTTGGTGCACAGTGCTTTGTGTTATATAGGAAATGACTAAGAAAGGGATGTGCAAATTTGGGAAGGGTTCAGAGAGAAAGGGACTTTTGAGTTTAGAGATTCTGTGGGAGTTTTCTCAGTAAATTCTTACTGAGAAACCCCTTAGAGGGAAGTAAATGTCATCACTGAATGATGTCTTCCTTCAGCAATATTGGGTCCATGATTTCCAGATATCTTCTAATCTAATGCTCCAAGGAGGAGACTGCCTCCTTGCCCTTACTCCAGCTGCAGCTGCAGGCGAGATCAGCCATGTCATGTAGCACTGACCACACTATTCTGTATCTTCTAAAACAACTTTTGTCATGCTTACAACACCCATTTACTGGAACCCCACCAGATACCAAAGTTTCCCGAGTTTGCCAGAGATTCACCACTCTCTTCCCAGCATCCAACCACATCTCCCACACTCTTGGCCATTCAAGCCTTTTCACCAGTATGTGGTTCCTGACACCAAAATGCCTCTCTTTCCTAATCCCTTCACAGAACATTTTCTTCACATGATTTCCTGACATATAATCTGTTTCCTGAAGCGCTTCAAAAGCAAGATATTTTTATTTTTTTCTCTTTCCCTCTAGGATCTTGTATATCTGGAGCTTGAGGCAATGTCCTTTCTGTTCCCAGTTGCTTTTTCCAATATGTGACTCATCTTTCTCTTTTATTTTCATGTCTTTTTAAACACATCATCCTTTTTTTAACCTGTCTTCCCTTCTTGGTTTTTACCTGTCTTCCCTCTGATAGATCTTTCATCATTTTTCTGCATTCATGTAAACCTTCTGTGCCATCATGGAAATCAACTTCATAATCCAATAAGATGACCCAGTAATACACTGACCTCTAAATTCCTTCGTTTCCTTATCTCCAACAGTTGTATCTACCCCTCTCTAGGACTTACTTACAGATCATGCTGAGACTCTATCATCACCCTGTACCAACCTGATTTTCGATTTTAAACATCTGATTCTGTCAACTCCTATTGTTCCAGTCTGCTTATACAAATCATCACTTCACTAATGTCATCAGTTCTTTGCCCCTGTAAATCTTCTCTGTTCACCATAACCTCATGTCCACACGTTTTGCTTTTTGAAGATTTTTAAAGTATGATCCTACTCTATAACTACTTCCTAACAAATGTTCTTACTCGTTGTCCATTCTTACTCAATCATTCTTTCCTGGAGAAACCTAAACTCTGGTCAAATCCAATTGGCTTTTCTTTTAGTTCTATGTTCAACAGCTAAATATTGCTACAGAATATTGCATAATTATACTTATTGGAATCAACCAAAGACAAGACTAATGCTATACCTTCATCAGTCACTACCTTTCTCTGAAAGAGATTTTTTTCTTTAGTTTATTAGTTACAATTGTGCATTGGAGCCCTGAGCATACTTAAAACCATTAAAAGTATATTATTACATAGAATTCCCTCCAGATCTCTTTTCAGCTCTCCAAAGAGTAACAAAAATGCAGAATTTTCTTACCTCCAGCTAAAGCAAGAACCCACAAATTGTTACAGAGCATGTATTTAGTGTATCGGTACTTATTTTCTGTTGTGCTCACCTCTCTTAACCTTAATAATCTATTGTTTACATAACCTTTTAGCTAACTAGTTATTTCATATTGTAATACACTAATTATCTTATTTTCCCTAGCCCCAAAGACAAGCTTTTAGACCTGTATCTGATTTTTGAATTCCCTCAAATCAGATGGTACTAAATGACATTCGATTTCCTATTGTTGAATATTAGATACATCGACTTCAGTTTTCCTAAAGCCTAAGAATGATGTACCTTAATCTGGGATGTATGCTTTTTCCTATATCTTGAACTTGATAAGCTACAAATCTTGAGTCTTTTAAAGAATACGTATGCTTGAGCAAAACCACTTTGTGTCTGCCACAGTCTTCACTGAATTGTGGGGTAAAATGTGAGGGTTAGATAGGAATGCTCTGATTTTTTATCCTTAAAATAACAATAATACAATATCATAAAATCTTTACAATGGTTCAGTGAGTCACATTTTTTGTACATTTGTAGTAAATGTCACATTCAGAGTAGTAATTATTACTACTTACTCACCCTCAACTCCTGGCTAGTGTTACTAAATATTTTCCAGTCCATCCAAGAGAACAAATGTGATTTTGTTGTTGTTTTCTTTTTGATTTGCTAGTTCTCTTTTCTCCTTTGTCATAGTTCTTCTTTTTCTCAGCATCTTGTCTGGTCTTCTATTGGCCTTTCTTCCCTATAAGTGTTGCAAGGCCTTTCTTTATTGTTCATTCTAATATTTCAGTTGCATTATCTTTCATTTTGAGGAAAAGTGTCTGAGAAATTTATCAAATAATAATTTAAAAATAACCACCATCATGATACAATTGTTTAGAATTATTTTGTGTTTCTAACAAACATTAAGACTAATCCATGCTGGAGACCCTTAAGGGGAGATCACTAGTCCCACTGGACTTCCTAGCAAGGGTGGCATGTTTTAAGCCCTCTAGTGGTCAGCTCTAGTGTTCATCAAAGAAAATGAGAAAAATTAGTATTACTTACAAAAATATTTCCATGAAAAGATGATCGGATGTTAGCCATATCTCCTTATACAATGTACCACAATTGCTGTTGAACAATAATTACATCAAAAATCACTGTTCGATGCTAATGTCAATTAATTCTTAGAATATATTTTCCTTTATTGGCAATACATTAGAAGAAATTGAAGAAAGAAATACATTGAAAGACATCAAGAAAAATTATTAGTTCTTCCTGATTTGAGGGTGGGTCAAATGTTTTATTAATACAATACATTTCTTTTTTTTGGTTTTGTGTGTGTGTGTGTGTGTGTGTGTGTGTGTTTGTACAGGGATTTCACCCAAGGTCTTTGCATCCAGCTACATCTCCAGGCCTATTTATTGATTTATTGATTGATTGATTGATTCATTCATTCATTTTGAGACAAAGTCTTGCTAACTCACTAATTTTCCCTAGCTGGGCTTTAACTTATGGTCGTCCTGCCTCAGCTTCCCACTGATAATATAAACATATGCTATAATGCCCACCTTAAATTTTCTTTTAATTATGATATATCATATATGATTCAAGACCAGATGTGGCCACAATATATATAAAACTCTAAGCCACAGGTTCTAAAGCCTTTATTAAAAATTTAGATGATGAAATCTACCTGACTTGAACTACAAAAAGAAAAAAAATTGAAATACCTTGACTAATTTTTTACAAGGAATAAAAGTAATGCTTATCAACTCCATGAAATGATCATGCTGGCATTTTTTTAAGCAATAAGAGAAATTAAAATATTTCTCTAATTTCTTACAAAAATTGTACTCTTATTGATATTATCTGATTAATTCTAAGTAGAGTATACTTTTTAAATCTCTGAATAATATTCACTCCAATTTTTAAATTACTGATTTAATAAAATAATTGTCTTTTGAAAAACTATGATTTAAGCTTCTAAATTTAACACAAAGTCATTTTTTTTTTTAAAGCAGAGGCAGCTCCTTAGTTTGAAAGACGAAATGAAATGTTAATGAAATGAAAGGTTAACTGTAAACATTCACAAGGATTTTATGTAGTTTCTATGGTTTAGATCTAGCTGTGTCGGGGGTGGGGGGAGATGAGTGGACTGTGGGAATGCTCTGCTTGGCAGTGAACTCATGCACTGAGCTGCACAGACAGATGTGCTGTCATGAGGTGGGGCCAGGTGGCAGCTGGGCCCTGGATGGGTGCCCTTCTCTCTCTCTGCTTCCTGGCAGCCCCCAGTGAGCACCTTCTCCTCTGCCAGGCTCCTCTGCCATCCTGACTCCACTGTGAAGCTTAATCAGCCTGGCCTGAATCCATGGGCCTAAATCTCTCCTCCTTTAAATTGTGGGTGTCACTGACAAAGGACCTACAATCGGAGGTACAGGGTCTCAGGATAAATCCTGAAGGGATTTGACTGACCTTATCAGATGCAAAAGCTACAATTCTTGTTACATAGGTCTTA
>NDGM011182854.1:0-11794 GCA_002564305.1 Octomys mimax | reverse complement strand
GATTTGTTTTGAAACTGTCTCATTGCTATTTGTTTATCAATAAAATTATGAGAAAAAAAAGAAATCTCAGAGACTGGGTGACCCTTCCCTAAATATATATATATATATATATATATATATATATATATATTATATAAATCTCAACTTTTAAAACAAAAGAATACAGATATTTGATCAGTTGGAATATGCATCTATCTATATCTATCTATCATCCATCTATGCACATCCTCAAGTTTCCATTAACTTATTAGATCTCTGATGAATCAGTACATAGCACATCCTATAGAGGTACTGAAGTTCAAAAGACTATTAATGCAAAAGTGAATAAAACTGATGCTGAGGGAAGATGGTGTTCTATAGATTTAAGGAAGTTAAGGCAACATAAATATAGATTTTAAAATATTAGTAACCAATAGTAGTTACAGTAATTGAGACCAGAAATGAATCCAAATATTTAGAGCATGATGTTAAACATTCTTAGAAAGAGTAGTAAAAGTAAAATAAACCCAAAGCAATAGAAAAGTAACACAAAGAAATTCACAATAAAGAGAGAAGCAACCAAAAATACAAATGGAAGTTTGTAGTGAGGAATTTATTTGATTCAATTTGAGGACAGAGAGCTGGCCAAATAGCTCAGCAGATTGATTTAAGTACCTGCAAGCAGGTGCAAGGGCCAGGGATTCGATCCTGGGGCCTGCCATGCTGGCCCTGCCCCTGAGTTTGAGCTGAGACAGCAATTGAGACTGGGCATGGTGGTGCACGCCTGTAACCCCAGCTCTCGGGGAGGCTGTAAACAGGTAGATCACTATGAGTCTGATCTAGTAGTGAGACCCTGAATATTCTACAGACTGTTCCCCAAAATAAAAAAAGGGGGAGGGGACTGATTAAAAAATGCAGGCTGGAAACACCAGGGACTCTTCATGTGGCTCCACCAGAGGAACTCAGGTGTCCTGCACCATGGGATCAGCAGCCAGTGTGGGAAGCACCCAAGCCTTGACAAACAGCTCAGCCAGTGGAGTCCAGGTACCTGGCACATACTTTTACCTTACTGTGGAACCCATCCACTGGAAAAACGACATCCACACAGTAGGACCCAGACTAATACACACATGATCGACAGTTAGGCCTAGCAAAATAGAAAAGTCTGAAATACAAGCCAACAGTTGGTAAATTAGATGAGCCAATGTTGTGCTTAGGGTCAAAGACACACAGAACAAAAAACATGGGTGAGACTGCCCTTTTCTTACTTTTTAAAAATATAATTTCAGTTTGTTTTATCCTTCTTTTAAATCTTTATTCCTGCTTCTTTTCTTGAATCTTTTTTTCATTTTTCTTTCTTGTTCTAATTTCACAGCTCCAAACTTAGAGACCAAGTTCAGATAATCCTTCAAATACTCCTTCACCCTTTCTTTTCTACCCCTTTCTCCAATTTCCCAAACTTAGAATGACTATCCTTTGTTCTCCAGTCTTGCTTTTACTTCTTTTCTGGTTATCTTTACCTTACACAACACCCTCCCTAAATTTCCCCACCACAGAATAAATTTACTTCATTAAAGGGAAACACTTTGCATATGAACTCCCAATTTATCATTCATTCTGTTATATAACTATACAGTCATGTAATTTGAAAAGCAGTATTTCCTTATAAAAGAAGTTGCTTTAAAGCTAATCTAATTAAAATATATGTGAGTGTTCTTGAAAAATAAAATTTAGGGTTAGGGTTTGTTCCTATAGTATAAAGTACAAATCAATGGTTACCACAATTTGCAGTGTCTAAATTGTGCTTCATGCTATCTTTATTGCTAATTGTACTACTGTAGCAAGGATGTCATATTTGTTATAATTGATTGTTCTCCCTTTTGTAACAATATTGGGAAGCTCTGGGATAATAACAGAACCATAGCTCTACACCAAAAGCCTGGGAACTGAGCCAAATAGATACAAATGTCCTATTCTCAATTAACTGGGAAGGTAGGATCTTGAGAGAGACACAAACCAACAATCTCCTTCACATAGAAGACATCCATGAACGAGAGAGCTCTTAATATTAGTGATATAGCTACCCAATACAAAAACTCACTAGTATCATCACAGAAAACAACATAATATTTTTTAAACACTAAATCTCAAGATGAATGAGCAAAATGCAATCTCGGGCAACCAGTCCATCCAGAACAAGTCCAGGAGACATAAACATAGAAAAAATTAGAATACAGACACCTGAAATCTCTGAAATGATAACATCTGAAGTAAAGAAACAACTCCAGGAAGCTATAGAGAAACTAGATCATAAATAATCTCTCAGATAAAAAAAGAAATGACAACATAATGAAAGAATTGGTCAGGATATCTAAAGACATAGACAAAAATTAGAGGAGCATAGGAGAATGATACAAACCTTCAATGAACAACATGGAAAAAAATTAGAATCTATGAAACAGATTCAAAGAGACATTGAAGAAATTAAAAATTCCATTGAAAGCTGCCAAACTTGCTTGAACAAAACTGAAGATAAGACTTTCAGACCTTGAAGACAGGATTATGACTAGTAATTATAAAAGGGAAGACCTCTTACAAACAACATGGAACCAGGAAATAACAATTGAACATCAGCAAGATGATACAAAGAAAAGCAACATAAGATTGATAAGTGTCAATGAAGAGCAGGAATAAACACAAAAGACATAAAAAGACTATTCGCAGAAGTAATAGCAGAAAATTTCCCAAGCACGGGAACAGAATTTAACATATATAAGTGAGGGAAATGGAACTCGAAATAGTAACACCCAAAATAAATCTATACCCATCCATATAATAATCAAGATCCAGAAAGTCAGCACAAAAACAGTATATTAAAAGCTGTTAGAGAGCAAAAAACTTATCACCTATAAGGGAGAAATCATTAGAATCATGGCCAACTTGACAACATAAACTCTTAAGACGAGATAAGCTTGGAGTAAAGTCCTAAAAGAAAACAACTTTCAGGGCTGGGGAGACAGCTCCATGGTACAGTATCTCCATGGAAAGCATAAGTGCCTGAGTTTATTCCTGGTACAAAAAAGAAAAGAAAAGAAAAAGAAAAAAGAAAAGAACTTCCAACCCAGATTGATATACCCTGCAAAATTATCTTTCAAAATTAATAGAAAAATAAAATAATTCCATGACAAAAAACAACTGAAGAAATTCATGACCATTAAACCAAATCTACAAAGAGTACTGAAAGATATTCACTAAATAGAGATAAAAATTACCATAATTCCCATAACAACAACAGAAAGATCCAACTAGGCAGAAAAAGCAATTAAACAGAGGGGAAAGCAGGAAACAAATAGCAGGAAAATAACATGACCAAGATAAGCCAATATATATCAGTTATAACTATTAGTGTAAATGGCCTCAATTCACCAATCAAAAGAAACAAATTGGAAGAATCAATAAAGACAAAACATCCAACAAGAGGCTAAATACAAGAAACACATTTAACTAAAAAATAATTCATAAAGGCTGGGAAGACAGCAGTCTAAGCATTTGCCTGGCAAACACAAGGACATGGTTTTGAACCCTGGTACCACATGCCATACCAGCCCCAGAAGCTGGGCCAGGAACTGAAACCGGGTGTGTTGGTTCAATCCTATAATCCCAGTGCTGGGGAGGCTGAGACAGAAGGATCACTACAAGTCCAATCTGCATAGCAAGACCTTGTACCAAATACAAATATACATACATACATACACACATACATACATACATAAAAAAAATAAAATACTCGTAGACTGAAAGGCAAAGGATGGAAAACAATAGTCTATGCAACAGGTACACAGAAAAAAGCATGAGTAGCTACACTCTTTACAGACAATATGAACTTCAAACAAAGATTGATCAAAAAAGATAAAGAAGGCCGCTACATACTTGTTAGGGAAAAAAATTCAAAGGAAGTGTTAACAATCACAAATATATAGGCACCAAATATAGGAAAACTTGATTATAAAAGACAAACATTAATAGACATGAATGATCAAATAAGCAATAACACAATGGTAGCAATGAACCTAACAACATATTGTCACATACAGAGAGATCAAACAGATGAAAAAATCAGCAAAGAAATAACACAACATAGGGCCAGCCAAATAGCTCAGTGGATTAAAGCACCTGCAAGCACGTGCAGAGGCCGGGGTTCAATCTCCAGACCTGCTGTGCTGCCCCCCCACGGGGGGGGGCACACTGAGACAGCAATTGAGACTGGGCGTGGTGGTACACCTGTAACCCTAGCTTTTGGGAGGCTGTAAACAGGTGGATCACAATAAGTCTGATCTAGTAGTGAGACCCTGAACACCCTATAGACCCTTCCCTAAAATATAAACAACAAAAAACAAAACCAAAAAAAAGAGAGAGAAGTAACACAACAGATCTAAACTAGTAAACAAATGAATTTAGTAAACTATTACAGGATATTATTAATACAACTGAGACTAAGACAATAATATAATGAACTAATGAATTGAAAAGTTGGTTCTTTGAAAAAATAAATAAAATTGATAAACCTTGCTCAATCTTATTTAAACAAAGGAGAGAAAAACTCAAGTTCCTGCAAGGAGAAACGAAAATGATTAAAATCACTACAGATCACATGGAAAATCAGAAAATCATCAATACCTACCTTGAAAATCTTTAATAGGATAGAAAACAGAAGAAATGGAAAGATTTATAGAAACACATGAATTATTAAGCCTGAATCAAGAATATAAAAATTCTGAATAAGACAACATCATTTAATGAAATAAAAAACTTGATTAAAAATTTACCAAGAGAGAAGTCAAGGTCCCGACGGATTCATGGCTGAATGTTACAAGAAATTTAGAAAACATTAAATGTCAATACTATTCAAATTCTATAATGAAATTGAAAGGGAAGGGGCCAGGGAAATAGCTGGGTAGAATAAGCAGTTGCCTGGCAAGCACAAGGGCCTGAGTTCAATCCCCAGTTCTGCAAAAAAAAAGAAAAAGAAAAAAGAAAAAAACAGTGAAAGGCAAGTAGTTCTCCTGGAGGCAAATATTATCTTGATATCAAAATCAGAGAAAATCTTAACCAAAATATGAATTATAGGCCAATTTCTGAAATTAACATAGATTCACAAATCTTCAATAAAATACCAGCAAACAGAATGCAGCACATTGTCAAGAAAATTATACACCATGACCAAGTGAAGTTCATTCCAGGAATGTAGGAATGGTTCAACACATGCAAATCAATAAATGTAGTACACCATATCAACAGAGTCAAAAAAAAAAAAAACAAAAAACCACACAATCATCTCAATAGTTGCAGCAAAAGCTTTTGATAAAGTCCAACACTCATCCATGATAAAAATCATAAAGAAAATCAGAATAGACGGTATTCACCCAAATCTGATAAAAGACATCCATGGCAAAGCAACAGCGAACATCATACTGAATGGACAAAAACTGAAATCAGGAACAAGACAAGGATGTCCACTATCACAACTCCCATTCAATACACCTCTGGAAATACTAGCCAGGGCAATTAGACAAGAGATAAATAAAAAAATAATGATAGGAAAGGAAGAAGTTAAATTATAATTACTGGCATCTGACATTATTGGCACTTTACACAGAAGACCCCAAAAATTTGATTAAAAAATTTCTAAATTTAATAAGCAAATTCAGTAGCATACCTGAATAAAAAAGCAACCCTCCAAAAACAACAGCATTCCTGTAATTAAACAATAAACTTACTTAGAGAAACCCCAGGGAAACAACACTACTCACAATAGCATCGAAAATACTTAGGAATCAATCTAACAAAGGAAAGTAAATGATCTCTGTATTGAAAATTAGGGTACTCCAAAAAAGGATATTGAAGAAGACTTCAGAAAATAGAAAGATATCCCTTGCTCATAACTAAGAAGAACAAACATGAAAATGCCACATTCCCAACACCGTTATACCAATTAAATGCAATCCCAATCAAAATACCTTTAGCATACCTAACAGATCTAGAGAAACATGCCTAAGATAAAAAAAAAAAAAAGACACATGAAATAGCAAAGATAATCCTGAACAACAAAGGCAGGGCAGGAGATATTATAATCTGATTTGAAATTATACTACAAAGCTATTGTGATAAAATCAACCTGCTTCTGGCAAGAAACAGAACTTAGGAGCAGATTAGAAGAGGCAGACACAACAACTAACACACTCAGTCACTTATCTTTGATAAAGGGGCCAAACATGTTTACTTGAAGAAAGATAACATCGTTAACAAGTGATGATGGTGCAACTGGCTTTCCACATGTCAAACACTAAAACTAGACCCATGTCTATAACCACGCACTAAACTAAACGCAAAATGAATCAAAGATCTAAATATTACAACAGAAACACCAAAAGTACTGGAAGAGAAAGTAGGTAGAAATCTTGAAAACGGGTAGGCAGAGAGTTTATGATCAAAAACCGAACCGCATGGGAAGTACTTCCAAGAACCAACAAGTGGAAGCTCATCTTACTAAAAAAAAAAATTGCACATCAAAAGAAATCACCAATAGAGTTAAGAGAAAATCCACAGGTTGTAAAAAAAAAAATTAGCCAACTGTCCCTCAGACAAAGGTTTCTATCTAGAGCATATAAAGAACTGAAATAAATCAGGCCCCCCAAATTCAACAGCCAAATCCAATAATGCACATCTGAGATGAATACACACTTCTCAGATGAAGAAATACAAATAGAAAATCAATATATGAAAAAATGTTCAACATCACTGGACATTTGAGAAACCTGAATTAAAACAATACCGAGACTCCAATCTCACCCCAGAAAGAATCATTATCATCAACAAATCAACCAAGGGGCCAGCCAAATACCTCAGTGGACTAAAGCGCCTGCTTAGACCAGCACAGGGACCAGGGTTTGATCCCCCATATGCTATGCCAGCCCCACACTGAGATGGTGACTGAGACTGGGAGTGGTGGCATGTGCCTGTAATCCCAGCACTTGAGAGGCTGAAAACAGGAGGATCACTACCAGTCCTATCTGTCTGTGTACTGAGACCCTGTAGTTCCTGTACTAAAATGCATAAAAAGAAACAAAAAAAGAAATCAACCAAAACAAGTGTTGGCATGGCTGTGGGTGAAACTGGAATCCTTTGACACTTTTGGTGGGAATTTAGACTGGTACATTTACTGTGGAAGTCAGTGTAGAGATTCCACAAGAAACTAGATTAGAGGTCCTATCGAACCCAGCCATCCCGCTCCTGGGTATTTCTGAGGAATTAAAAAATTATACCTCAAAAGTGTACATACACCCATATTTACAACAGCACAATTTGTGATAGCTAAATCTTGGAATATTGGAAAGAAGACAAATGCCCATCAATCGAGGGATAGATTAAAACAAGATGTGGTATTTTTATACAAGGGAATACTACTCAGCTATAAAGGATAAACTTGAGGGTTTTTATGTAAACGGACACAACTAGAGACTATATTCATAAGTGAAATACATCAGACTCACATTTGTAAATATCATATTGTCTCTCTAATGTAAGAAACTAAAAGACTAAATAAAATCCAAAATGTACAATAGCTATCATAAAAGAAGAAGAAACTGCTCCGAAGGAAAGAATGGATGGGGAAAGGAGAAAAGGAAAAAAAGACACACACACACACACACACACACACACACACACATATACAAGATAGCTAGGATAATTATACTAATTTTTATTAGTTCATTGAAAGGAATGGTTTGAGCTTATATTGTTTTTATTATTTATTTAATTTCGTACAGGGTCTTAGTACGCAGCTCACACTCATATTGAACCTCCTGTCTCAGCCTCCCCAGCACTGGGGTTACAGGCCTGAACCACCATGCCCAGTTTCAGTGGCTGGCATGGTGCGGGGCTCACATGGCATGCAGTACTGGGAATCGAACCTGCATCCTTGTGCTTGCCAGGCAGGCATTTATACCACTGAGCTAGCTCCCCAACCCTGAGCTTATATTGTTTGATCAGTTTTGCATGCATGTATCTTGTAATTTCAGCAACTACTTTGAAGAAAACAGTATACAAAATAATTAATTTCCTATTATCTTGTTTTGAAACTCTGTTTTTTTCTCTCTTCAAAATAAATTTTTTTTTAAAAAAATCCACCTATAGTCAAGCACAAGCTAGGTAGCATGTTGATTTCAAATGAACAAAAGATACCAACTCCAAACCTTAGATCTAACCAAGAAAGAAAAGAAGCTGCTTTTCATTGAACATCAGTAATTCTATTTTGCTTTTGAATTCTAAACTGACCTGTAGGGGCCGGCCAGATAGCTCAGCATACTAAAGCACCTGCTTAGGCAGAGAGCAGCGGCTGATGTTCAATCACCAGTGTGCCGTGCCTGCCCTGCCGCCGGGGTATGCTGAGACTTGACTAACATTGGGCGTGGTGGCACATGCCTGTAATCCCAGTGCTTGGGAGGCTGAAAACAGGAGAATCAGTACAAGTCTGAACTACATAGAAAGACCCTGTAGACCCTGTACCAAATACTTAGGTAAATAAATAAACTGATTTCTTTGGCTTCCCTTCTTCTAACATGTAATATCTCCCTCCCACTTTTAACATCTAATCCCAGAACACTTCTTTTTAAAAGACTCATCAACAAAACTCTATCCAGGCTTTCTTAAATATATTCATTGCACACTTGTTTGAGGTGTTACATGATAAACTATTTGTTTGACTGAAAATTCTGGAGTCCCAGAGCCCAAAGATGGGGCACTATGAGTAAATCCAAGTATTGCCACTCTAAACATAGGATTTTACAGTTACATAAATTATGGATGTCAGGTGAATAACACCTTTTTATTATTCAGCAGTTCTTGATTCCATAGCAGCAAACAGCATAGGAAACGAGAATTGAGTACTCCACTTGGATTTTCTTTATGGAGGGAGAAAAAACAATCCCACCACTCTGCACACTTAAAAATAAGTTAAAGCCATACCATTTCCTTCGGAAAGAAAAGATTTTTATGAAGTGTGACCATTCTCTCAAAGGAGCTGGAAACCTGCTTTCCATCTTCTTCAGTCTCTGCATTTCCTCCACGAGTCAGTTCACTGGCTCATTCTGAAAGGGAACGTAGGATGACCTGCCCGGCACCACAACAGCTGTGGCTCTAGAGCAAAACTCACAATACACTTGTTCTTGCTGACTTCATCCCTGAAAACAGAAGTGCCTATACTGAGAGAATCTGACATACAGAGACCAACTTATACAATGAAAATAAAGCTTGTTCTTCAAAGCTGTCACTTGGGATTTCCACACTTACTCAAGAGACACAGTTATTCTTCAAAACAATTTTTGGAAATCTGTCCTGGGTATTGACTTTGCAAAAAAGTCAGGCTCAATTATATAACTCCATATACAGTTTTTGACTGTATAGTTTTTGATTGAAAATGTCATTTCTTAAATCACTTACTTGGTCACAAATCACTATTGGTTTGAAAAGTGGAGTCCATTTTCCAAAGATAAAATTTGCTACCACTAAGGATTAAAAAAATACATACAGTCCCTCCTCCCTTCAGGGCACTGGTTCTACGATGCTAAAGGACACCATAAACTGCTAATGCTCAAAGCATTTACACAGGTGGCATACTATTTACATATAACCTATGTACAGTTAAAGATGATTTGCTTTAAATCACGACACAAAGCAATGCACAGCACTGCAATGTAAATGTAGAGTAAATAGTCATTGTTTTGGCCACTTAGGGAAAAATGACAAGGAAAATGTCTTTACATATTCAGGACAGATAGATTAAAAAAATGATCCATGCTGTTTGATCTCAGCTAGAATCTGGAATCCATGTATGCAGAGAGCTGATGCTGTAATAGATTTTGAAGGCATTTAAGTAGAGGCATCCTAACGCCAAGCGAGTGCCTCACTGGAATATACCAACTTCCTAGTGTCAACCTGGGAGAAAATCACATTTAACTGGGGATAAAAAGTTGTAACACAAGGACTAACAAAAAGAACCCCCCAAACTAGCCATATTACTTTGTAATTTCATATAGAAAACCTAATTATATGCTTCTCTACCCTCATAACTTAAATTCATAAAAAGATGACTTTTCAACATTCCTGGTAAAAGAATTTTGATCAGAAATTTCACTTTTACTTAACTCAAAACAACAGTAATTTGTTATGAACTCACGTTAATTAAAGAAATATACTGATCTCTCCTAAAATATTTTCTCCCAAGTATCAAAAAAATCCACTTAGACATATAACCAAATGTTATTTAATATCTTAAAAAGTAACACAATCCAAAATGGATATTTCACACAACACTACATAAACAACATGAACACAATATTACCATATGGAGGGACTTTCAAATATAGACTTACAAAAATCCCTGTCCTTTTTTTTCTTTTAAGTTATTATACTAAGCATGACAAGTAATCATCATTTACAATATGGTACACTGACACGATAAAAACCATGTTACAAATGTGCTGTTATAAATCAGTAACATTAGGGAAGACATTTCATGAACTGTAATTATTTCATATGAAATACTATACAATATAAACAGAACATCCATCTTGGATGACCTTTACAGCAACCAGAGACCAAGTAATTTAATTTTTTTTTTTCAGTGCAAACACATTTTATTCAAGGCAGTCTTGGCTGCAAAACTCCTTTCTAACATACAGTAAATCCCACTTGCACTTCTTAATTCATTTACCCTAATGCAATAGTCACATTCAGTCACTCAGAGAAAGATACCTGCAGAATTATGATCCCTTTAAACTTGACATTTAAATTTGATTCTTCCAGAAAGTAGTATCTATGTCAAACGCTCTAAGGACTTTAATTTGTAGCCGTCAATATTTAACATGAAGGTGACTGCAGGGCAGCTCTATTCCTAACCAGTGTATGTGCACAGGGCTGCACAGGACTGTTGTGCCCTTCCGATGTGGAAACCGTGGTGCGGTCAGATCTAGGTGGGGGGCTGGGAGGCAGCAGGCAGGGAGCTCTGAGGAAGGGTTTCTGAGCACGTACTGCTTATTGACTTCCCAGAAATGCAGAAGAATCTTATCATAAGAGAGCCCAGGTACCATTTTGTTTTGATGGGAGCAAGGGAATGAGGGTACCCAGGTCAGCCTTTGGACAGGGAGGTAGGCAGCTGCACATGAACCAGTCAAGCTTCCAAACTAGCATTACTATCACTTTGCCAGAACTATTGCTGCCTCATTTAGAAACACCAGGTTGGCAGGGTGTAAATTCACATGTGAAGCCAATAATCAGCAATTAAAGCCTAACTGATAACATACAATCGTAAGTAGTTAGTTCCCCTTGAGCTTTGTCAAATTCTGAATCATCAAGTATAAGACATAGAACAACTGTAAAAACATAGGATTATATCTTAGAGGAGCGATCACTGGAGGGAATCTCTAGGATGCTGCTGGAGAAGATGCAGAGATTAACTCAATCAGGGAAATGCCATTGTTTTTCAAACACACAAGGAAATTTAATAATATGTTTTTCATATATATATAATTTATGACATGTCTCCTAAATAAAAATCTATAGGAAAATATTAGATGTATCCTTAATACTATAAAGCCTTCTGTAAGAGGGATGGGGGAACAGCTGATTCTTTTATCTTACTTAGCAAAGCTCAGACTGATGGTAATCTCTTTCCTGCCCATATTTTACAAACCCAAAGCAAAGTCTCCCTTGGCTTTTGCATTCATTCTTCCTGTGTTCTAGTCCTAAAAGTATGACA
>NDGM011182843.1:0-11231 GCA_002564305.1 Octomys mimax | reverse complement strand
TATAAAATGTGAATGATAGGCATAAAGGATCCAAATAAAATAATTTTATGAAGTATCTAAAAAAAAAACAACATATAACCTGCCAATATCCTCTTTAAAACTTGTATTTAATTTTGACTCAAACTGGACTGAATGTACATGTTAGTTTAATGAAATCAACATATTTATATTGCTAGTAATTCCCAGCATGAATATGATTCAGTATTATCCACCAGGATAAGAAAGACCATATTTTTTCCTAGTATGGGTATGACTGAGAAATATGGTGAATGTTTAAAGTTTTAACGTGTATTACAGTAAAAGACATATGGCCATTAATTTTCCTCAAAATGTTCCCCGTCACTTCAAACACACTTATCCTGTCATGCTTACTGATTTCAGAAGCAGTTCTGGAAGATTTCTTTCCTGGGTATCTTTAGATGTGGTGTCCTGGCTGCCTCAATGTGCTACACTCACTCAGGGTTCTGACCTGTCATCTGTGGCCACGCCACCATGAATGGGCTCAATCTCCTCTGATACTGACCTAGCAGAGGCATTTGGTTTCAGGGATGAGCTAGAAGGTGCATGACGGTAGAACCGGTGAATGAAGTGAATGAGGTTCCCTGGGATGGTGTTCAGCAGCATTCACCATATTTTCAGTCATATCCCATAAGGACATTAACCTAAGAAGACTGCCAGAACCGCTCAGCAAGGGCCATAGACAATGCAATGAGTGTGTTTAGAGCAAGGAGGAGGACAACCTCCTTGAGGGGAACTCACAGCAATGTATCTCTTACTGTAATAAATTTTTAAAGCTTAACATTCACCTTTTATTTTGATCTACAGTTACATGAATCTAGGAGGAAAAAGACCACATGAAAGTAGATGAAGGAGCCCAGGCTTCAACTTGATCCACTGCTTCTGGCTCCCAGAATGCTGGGGTTATAGGCTTGTGCCATCCTACATGGTTTATCCATTTAAGATTTTTGAGTGGAGGTGGGGTGGAGAAATGGCTCAGTAGAATAAGCGGTTCCCTGGCAAGTGCAAGGGCCTGAGTTCAATCCCCAGTTTCGGAAAAAAAAAAAAAAAAAAGATTTTTGAGGGAAGAAGGAGGACAAAATCTTGCTCAATTGCCCAGAAGGGCTGGAATTTGCTATCCTCCTGTCTCAGCCTCATGAGTAGCTGGGGTTATAGGCAATGTCATTTCCTGCTCTACATCTTTGTTCTTTTTTTCAGTATGGGGGATTGAATATAAGACCTTTGCCTTGATCTGTATTCCAGGCCCTTTTTCATTTTTAATATTGAGATAAAGCCTTGCTAAAATCAGTAAATTTTCCCAGACTAGGCTTGAACTGGTTGTGCTACTCCTGCCTCAGCCTCCCAGAGGACTGGGATTTCAGCCCTGTATCACCACACCCAGCTGTATTTTCACATTTAATGGTATCTGTTCACGCCTTATTTTATGTGTCTATATACAATATTTGACAGGGTACAGGTGAGTCTCTTTCTTGACACATTTTTCTTTCATCTTCTGAGATACCATTGTGTCCACATTCTTTGGAATAATTTGTTTTCTTGGCATGTCTGTTCAAGATGGCAGACCAAGTAGGCCTTTTGGTTCCAAACACATGGAAAGGCATGTCAGAAGTTTTGCGGGTTTTTTTTTTTGTTTTTTGGTTTTTTTTTTTGTTTAATTTAGTACAGGGTCTATGCAGATCAGACTCGTAGTGATTCTCCTGTTTATAGCCTCCCAAGTGCTGGGATTGCAGGCACTTGCCACCATGGCCAGTCTCAATTGCCATCTCAGTGAGCCCCAAGGGGGCGGGGCCAGCATGGTAGGTGGGGGATAAAATCCTGACTCCTGCGTTCTGCCTAAGCAGACACTTCAGTCCCCTGAGCTATCAGGTCAGCCTTCATTTGTTTGTTTTTGAGACAAGGTCTTGCCCAGTAGCCCAAGCTGGCATCAAACCCAATTCCTTTGCCTCAGCCTCTCATAGTTTCATGACTTTGCGAGCAATCAAAGTAAAATTTCTTACTTTTTAAATTCTGAGACAATACTGTGTTTCCTTCAGGAATGAGTGGGAGCCGAAGACACACAGACAACAAAGATGTGGAGATCTAGGCCTGGGGACTGGGCTTCTGTTAAAAGCCAGGCTAAGACTCCAGGCTAGAATCAGAATCCCTGCAAAAACATTGGAAGGCAGGTAAGGATTGTCCCTGTCATTAATTTATGTTTGCAAAATTCTGAGCCTGCCCGTCCCTGAGAGTATGAGCAGAAGTAGGAACCCGCCATTCAGCCAACCATGAGAAGAATTCCTGTTGCTCTGAGATGCCGGAACCCCTGGCCTGGGCCATGTGTGAGTAGGTGGCTACGATTTTGCAGTCTTCCAAATATAGAAATTCAGTCTCCAAATAACCCCAATTCAGTGTAAAAATTTATCCAGAGCTAGTGAACCACACCATTCAGAAGCAAGTCACAATAAATCATAGGCCAAGGTATTCGCAGAATCCATGGAAAAATTTTCCAAAGTTAAATAAAAAGAAAAATAAAAAATAAAAGAAAGAAAGTAGGCAGACATTATCAGGGATGGAGAAGGGAACGGGAGCGAGGTATAGGAGGATGTGACAAAAAATGTGAAAACAATTAAGGCATGCTATATGCTCAGTGGGAATGCCAGGACGGAACCCATGATTTGGTCCAAGTAACATGTGTTAATAATTGCAATTTAAAAATTGGAGCCTAATTTCTTGTCTTTCCCTCTCCTTCCCTCCCTCCCTCTCCCTTCTCTCTCTTTTGTGTGTTTTATTCTATTAGTAGTATCATCTGAGTCTTCTAAATATTGACTTAATTTTTTAATGGTTTGACCTACCAACTTGTCTGATTTTTATATGAAGCTCTCCAGTTATAGTGCTTTATTTCTGCTTATGTTGTACATACAGGCTTTTTTCAAAATTTCAAGTTCTTTTATATTTCAAAGAAGTACTTGTAAGTACATAAGCATCACAGTCTTTGCTAATTCTCAATATCATAGCATTATGGTCAGTATTTAATACTTTTCTGACTTAACTTGCTTTCTTATTAAAATTTTTACTCCATTTTTTTGTTTGTATTATTAATATATTTAAAAATCCTTCATAACTTTCTATTTCAAATGTTTCTTTTTTAATTTGGATTGTATTTTTTATTTTTATCTGAATGCCTCTAACTTTTGACTTATCAATTGTATTTTATTATAGTTATATTAAATTATATTATTTAATAATTTTATTTGTTCTTGTTTTTCATGCTATTACAGTAAAGATACTGCTTTATCATGAAACTTATTTATATATCAAATGCTACTCATAAATATGATCTAGAATATTTTTTTATGTATTAATACAGGGTCTACAGGGTCTCGCTATACATATCAGACTCATAGTGATCCTCCTGTTTTCAGCCTCACAAGCATTGGGATTACAGGAGTGCACCACCTCGTCCAGTCTCAATCGACATCTCAGTGCGCCCTGGGGATGGGGCTGGCACTGCAGGCCGGGAATCGAACCCTGGTCTCTGTGTCTGCCTATGCAGGCATTTTAATCCACTAAGCTATATGGCCGGTCCTAGAATATGTTTTACTTTTTATTTTTTGTTCATTTTTGCCACTTTGATGTTCTGTTTCTGTTTTATTTTTTCTCTTTTCTATTAGTGTTTGGTAATTTTACAAAATACTGGATTTCAATGTATTATTTTCTTACATACCAAGAATGTGTTTGGGTGCTATCCATCTCCTACTAGCTCCTCTGTACCCTCTTCCCTTTCCCTTGTATCTGTCTGACAGGAGTGCAGATAAGAGGAGGAGAGATGGTTCAGTCCTCTACCTGTGCATATATGTCATCCCCTCACTGATTCTAGGAGTCATCTTTCCTCCAGTGTATGCTTCTAGCCTCTGCAAAGAACCTGAGGGTTGCAATAGGACGGGCTTGCTTCTCTATCCTGGCCTTCTACTCTACCCCGGTGGTCTCTGTGTCCATTGTTGGGCCAGCATCATGCAGGATCTGCTATAATATCGCTTTTACTGATCAAAGCCATAGGTTCCAATTCTACTCTCCTGCTAGTTATTCCACAATTATTTGACTTATTTTTTGCTTTTTTTTCTGTATTCAGGGCAGGGTCTACAGGGTGTTCAGGGTCTCACTACATGGATCACTCGTGATTCTCCTGTTTACAACCTCCCGAGAGCTGGGATTACAGGTTTGCATCACCATGCCCAGTCTCAATCGCCCTCTCAGCATGTACTGGGGGCTGGCATGACATGCTGGGGATCAAACCCCAGCCACTGCGCTCTGCCTAAGCAGGCACTTTAGTCCACTGAGCTATCAGGCCAGCCCACTATTTGACTTGTTTTTAATGTTTCCTTTGTATATATTTTATCTAATTTACTTAAGCAAATCAACCTATTATTTCTTCAAATATTTCCCACTATTTTCTTTATTCCTATTCTATACTAAGTATCTTTTCATGTTAAATTTTTCTTAACTTCCATTTCTTAATTATCTCAATATATTTCTATTGTTTCTTTTCTCTAATTTGATTACTTCTTTCTGTGATGATTTTTTTTTTTGCAGAAGTGGGGATTGAACTCAGGTCTTTGTGCTTGCCAGGCAAATGCTTATTCTACTGAGCTATCTCCCTGTCCCCTCTGTGGTGATTCTTAACTTCAATTTTATAATTTTTCAGCTTACCCATGCTGTTTATTGAGTTATTCGTCTTATTACAATGTCTTTAAATCATGGCAGGTATATCTAATTCTTCTTTCTGGCTTGCTTCTGCTGGGGATGCCCCTCGCCTCCTCTGTATATTGGCTCATCTATTCACCTTAGTTGAGACTCATGCTTGGTCTGATCTCTTAACTCAGTTGTGTCTTTTATTGTATGTAGCATCCTTGAAGTGCCATCCTCATTTCTCCCACAAGATCTTGCTCCCTAGGACCAGCAGCAAGTTTAACTTTGGGGATGTCTGCAAGAAATAGCCATAGGATTCCCTTCCTTTCCTGAGTCTGAGGAGGGGTAAACATCCATAAGAGAAGGGTGAGCAGCCTCCTCAGGAGCGGTGAGTGACCTGGACTCCTCAGCTCCCGTTGCTGCACTCACCCCGCCGGCACAGCCCCACCTAGCAAGACTCTCCCCTGCTGCTCCTTTCCAACCTGCCTTTCAGCCACCTGACCTACAGGTCCTTGGGGCCAAGCTCCAGTGCACCCTAATGTCACTCATCATCCAAAAGTTCACCACATCATCCAAAAGTTCCTTTAATTTTCAAGTCAAAAGCAAAACTCAGCCACATGCTGTTGGTATGATCATGCAGAACTTCTCTGCCTTCATGGCATCTATGTATTAGAGTTGCCGTAAATATTTCACAATACTGTACATCTCAGGTACCTCAAATCGTGTTGGAGACATAGTTTTGTTTTTAAAATTTAGCTCTGGCTATTAACTTACCTGAGCTAAAACTTTGTGACTAACATTCAGCTGACCCTGTAAGGAATAAAATCACTTCCTAGCATCTGTGTGATAGGAGGACCCACCCTAAACCGAGTACCTCTCAAGACAGTACTCTAAGTGGTGAAAACCCAAATAGATCCAGAGTACATTAAATGCATTAAAACTCACTTCGATGGGGTGCAAGTTCCCTAAAATGTTCTCCATATGGCAGGAAATGAAGTTAAGTACACCATGTAAGCCCGGAAAGAGCGGGGAGGGAGGCGAGCCCAACACATGCCTTCCACGTTTCACAATTAAATTGTTACAGAATCAGAGAGTCGGGCTTTGGGAACATCAATAATCTTTTAAAAATTCTTTTCTGCAGTGATTTTTCTTGTCCATGTTACTCAAAGGCTTTGTCTGTTTTGTTATGCTTTGAAAAAAAGTAGTGTCTTTGTTTCAGCTGAAGTGTAAACAAGATGGTAAAGTGTCCAAGAGCCAGGCAGGGCAGGACAGTCAGCGAGAGGCAGCACGCCTGAAGAAAGAGCAGCTCCAGAGCACAGCGAGGATGGCCAGTCCAGCAGTGCATCATGGGGAAGGCCATGCAGCGGCCTTTCCAGAGAGAGCGAAGCCCTGGAGATTTTGTTTTTCACTCTTTTATTTATTTGGCACAGGGTCTCACTATGCAGCTCACACTGGTAGTAATCCTCCTGTCTCAGCCTCAGAAGTGCTGGGATTTCAGGTGTGTACCACTGCGCCTGGTTTGGGTGGCTGGCACAGCATGCCCAGGTTTCCAGGACCAGCTCAGGCATGTCATGTGGTACTAGGCATCAAACCTCGGTCTTTGCACTGGCTAGGCAGGCACTTAGATCGCCAAGCTATTCTCGCCATTCCCAGCCCTGGAGATTTCTGAGTTCAGGTAAAGGAAGACACCTTTTCAGAACGGCACCAGACCCAAGAATCTGTCTAAAGCACTGAGGCCTAATAAGAGCCAGCACCCCAGTATGCACTCCAGAAGCATGAGAGGCTGTGGTTGCACGCTGTTGCCCTAAAACAGCACATCCTCCTAAGACCATCTCCAATTCATTGTTCTTTGACTACTATGTCCGGGATGTCGGTGATAAAGACAAGCTTGATGCCAGTCACCCTTAGAGTCTGCCATAGTTATCACTGGTTCTCCCCCAGAGTTCTGCCCTGTATTTACCTTCTCACCTCACCTCCTGCTGCTCCTGCCTCTGTGTCCCACCACTGCCTTTCCATTGGCCCCTTGCCTCTTCCTTCCTTCTCAGTTTACACATCTTAATCCACCACACAAATCCTCTTGCCTGCACCTGCCAATCTAACAAAACCTAGGGCTCTGAGGAACCCACACACCCACCTTTTCTGATGTTTTGCCAGGGATGAGTAAGCATGGAGTAGAGCTGCTGCTGTTACACACCCAGCTTGCAGCCTCAGCCAGCTCCTCAGAGCAGCCTGTACCATCCAGGGTTCTAGTCATGCTCACTAGGAGCCTGTGCAGTTTCTAAACTCTTGATCCTTGGCATTCACCCCATCTGGTACCATCAGCTCCTCTGGTTGGGAGATCCAGGCACCAGCAACCTAGAAAGTCTCAGGTGACTCAGGTGCCCAGTGAGGACCAGACCAGGTTCTCAGTTTGTCCAGCATGGGTGCCACCTGTGGAGTTGGGGCAATGCTGGGCCTGGGCCAGCCCCAGAGGTGAAGATGACTTTGCCCCAGTGGAGGCCTGAACAGGTAACAGCCCTGCAGAGGAGACTGCTGGCCAGAGCTGTTGGTGCTTGGTGCTCCAAGCTCTCACAGAAGCTGTCTCCTGCTTCATGGAGAAAGCAGAGTCAATAGGAAGAGAGAGCTTGCTCACACTTGCCTTCAGCCCCTGTGATACAGTCAGATTTCCCAGTTACTGTGAGTCTCTCCCCTTCTTTCCAGGCCCCCCTCCCAGCTTTCCCTCTAGTCTTCCCGCTGACTCTCCCAGGATTGCTGCAGGCTCTGCCCCTCTCATCTTCCCTTTGGTGCTGCAGAGCCTCACATGCCCACCACCAGAGCTCTCTCATTACCATGTCACACATGTGTTTTCCCTCATGACACTGACGTCACACCATGATGTTACAACAGCATAGGTGCAGACTCTCCTCAGAGATGGCATCTGAACACTGATGGGAGAGAGAATGGTCCTTCTGTGGGCAGCCCAAGTAAGGACACACTACTGGGCTGGAGCTGGTTCTGTAGCATGCGGGTAAGGACGTGGAGCTAACTGCATCCACAGCAAGGACCTCACAGATTCTGCAACAATCTCACCACCCAGCCCAGGATAGCTGTTCAGGGACCATACCTCTTATCTGCTATTTCAGTGTTATGCTGAGGACCTGGGATACAACCCACTGACTTCCTATGTGCAAGGTACATACTCCCTGTCATAGTCTCTGTCTGTCTCTCTGCTCGCTCTCTCTCCCTCCCTTCTTCCCTCCCCCTCTCTCTTTCTGCTGGGCATGGGCCCTGGAATGGTAAGAGAAATCTATAAATGGTAGCTATGAATAGTGACCAGTGCTCTATGTAGCATTAGTAACTGCAGCACAATGGGGCAAGCAGTGAAGTGTATCTCTACCTCGAACTTCTTTCCTAAACTCAAGTCTGTCCTCTGTGGGCTCATTCCTTCCATGCCAAATCTCTTGGCTAAGGTGCCAAAAGTTAGCAACAGACAGTGATGCTTGGGTTAATGTCCTTTCTGATGTTGAATCTATACAGTCATGAATCACCAAATCACATGGCCAGGCCTACCGTTAAAGAATGATGCTTTCTAGCATTCTCACCTCCTGGGCTTAGCTTGGCATTACCATCAGGAAAGGAGCTAGAGACCATAGACTGCACAGGTAGTTTATTTTGTGGGAGCTTTGAGGTTGATGACTTTCTTGTGTTTCCCAGCTGTTCTTGTGTAAATACTGAGGTGGAGTCTTTAGACACTGCCTTGGGGCCTTCTGACTGGCACAGTGTGACTTGAATTGAAATTTTTCTAATTCCATTACCTTTTCTTTTTTTAAAAGTTCTTAGCAAGTTAACAAAAGGGCTGCTAATAAAACATTATCTTCCTTTACCTCTGAGCTGCTCTTGTGAGTCCCAGGTGGCTCCCAAAATGTCCCAGGCTGTAGAACAAGGAAACCTCCAAAGCATAAAGCAAATGACATTAGGAGGAGCTGAGCCAAAGTGGTGTCAGGATTGCAGGATAGCTGGGGTTCTGCTCACATGTAGATAGTGTGTCCTTCGGCCTGCAGATCATGACAATTGGTGTGGGAGTAGGGGATGTCTGCAATGTCTGCTTTTTTCCTCTGAACCCCACTGGAAACTGGTAACTTATCATTTCACTGCATCAGGGACTTTGAGCAGTACTTCCAAGTACAGTGTACATACACTGCCTCGGAGCTCTACAGAAGCTGACTACATCTTAGGCCTCTATTTTTTTTTTTTTCCAGAACCAGGGATTGAACTCAGGCCCTTGCACTTGCCAGAGAAGCGATTATTCCACTGGGCTATCTCCCCAGCCCCTCTAGGCCTCTGTTTTAATCTTTATCTTTTTTATTTATTTGGCACAGCTCTGACTTGTAGTGATCCTCCCGTCTCAGTCTCTTCAGTGCTGGGATTACAGGCATGAGCCACCGTGTCCAGTTTCGGTGGCCATCATGGCATGCAGTACCAGGGAATGAACCCAGGTCCCTGTTCTTGCCAGGAAGGTGCTTAGATCACTGAGCTATCTCCTCAGCCTGGGCCTCTGTTTCATTAATAAGGACACTAGATGCAAGAGCATCTTTTACTGTGGAGGATGTGCTTTGGGCTTGGTGTGTCCCGGGTTAATCTAGATATATGACCCCTAGATTTTACTGAGGCACCAGGATAAAGGGTGGTAGATTCTCTGGTCTCACACATAAAAGAAATTCCTCCTATTGTCTCCTCTTTCTAAGGCTCCAATTCCTCCTCAGTCCTCTACAATGGTGCATCTGACATTTCCGTGAACTGTACTGAAGGACATACCTCAATACACCATCGTGGCATCATTGAGGACTGGATCTAGATTTGTTTGCTAAAATGGAAACCTTGAAACATGTATGCTTTTGGTGTCTGTGGATTTTTTCTCCCATGCAGGCTGACAGTTTAGAACTCTGGTACAGAATGCTTCCCTTTCAGTTCTTAGTATGCCATTGATTTTTCTATCAGGCTTTTGACATTGACATATAAAAGACATTTAATGCATGCATTATACCACTGTAGAACTCCACCCTTGCAGTTAAACCCAGGGCCTAATTTTCAGCGCAGTCTTCCCTGCTGATGCAAGCACAGCATCTCTCTCAGTGCTTTCCTGGAAGTTGTGTAACTTATTTTCATCCCAACAGAATTGTAATGGTATCACAAGACAGAGGTTTTTAGCTTTCCAGCCACTCCCATAATCATAGAATCTTCTTTTCCATTACCGTGGTGAATGATCCAGAACCAAAAATATCCTCATGGTCCATTTTCCAGGGCCATTTGTCTCTTAATTCATGATCCAGCAGCAAAATATTCCTCAAGGTAAGGGTTTGTGCTCCCATGATTTATTTCTATCCCAAAAAGTCAGAATGGCCAACTAGGAAGAATGAAACAAAAAAGAAGAAAATTCAGGAATAAATGCATTATTGGGTTGGGCACTACTATGAAAAACTGGGCCAGTCTCTCCCAGGTCCCTCCAAGTAGCCCTGTAGAACTGTCGCACACCTGTCCTCCAGAGACAGAGAGGCAAGCCCTCCTATTTGAACCTGTTCTCCCTCAAGGATGAAAGTCTGCCCTGTGTGGGTTTTGACTGTTGGTTCATTGAATCAACATGGAAGAAAGAGACTACATTGCAGAGAGGCTGCTCCTGCAGTGCTCAGTCATGACTGGGTCAATAGGAGGGACACTGGGCATAACAAGTGGCTCCCTGTACTCTTTTTCTGTAAGCCCTTCCCAAAGACAGGCCTTGCAAATCTGGATTCAGTTCCAGATTAATCTTCCTGTCATAGAATCCCTAGTTTATTTATATTAGAAACCTCACAGAATATAGGGGGGACCTTATACAGGTGCCTACTCTGAAGCACACAAAGCTCTTTAAGTTCTGGTGAGTCTCACTGCACATCAGTACTAATATTAAACGTGGAACCCAATTGCTTGACTTCAGTTACCTCCAACCGCTGGACGCCAGGAGTCATTCACTGCTAGGAGGTGAGCCGCCTGCACCCCCACTTGTGGTGGTTGTTCTCTGAGAGTCGCCTTACTTTACTACCGCTGCCTGTTATTTCATCCAGCGCTGCACCTCCTACCAGGCAGCGCTGCGTACATCAATGCGCTGCACCCTCCAGGAACTCAAGAGGGGTGCGTTCTCACCACTTCATAGATTAACAAGTAGACACGTCCAGATTCAGGTGTTTTGTTGCCCTGTGATCTCTATAGTGGAAAAGTAGAATTTTGTCTTTTAGTACATTTGAAATTCTGTCTTCTGGATTGATTTATTATAAACCATGGAAAGATGATTTATAAATGCTAAAGGAGTACACAGAAATAAAATCATCTTATTATTGAGGTATTTTTATTATTTTGTACCCAAATGAAACACACATACACTCATGCACAGACATAAAAGAATAATTATTAATTTAAAATACATAAAGTTGCTAGCACCACCTGCAATCCTTTCATTTAAAAAATACCAAACACTGGGGCCGGGGAGATGGCTCAGTGGAATAAGCACTTCCCTGGCAAGTGCAAGGGTCTGAGTT
>NDGM011182839.1:0-10256 GCA_002564305.1 Octomys mimax | reverse complement strand
GGCTCAAAGATGAGAAGGAGAGCAAATATCTCATTCAAACATTTCCATAGTAACATTGCAGATACTGCACAGATAGGCCCAGAGTGACATTTTAGGGTCTAATTTCTCACATCAGCAGAAGTCTGATGTAGAGAATCTTTAAGAGGAACCGAGGTACAGCCATCCTCAGTGCTGCTGTTCAAGTAAGATCCAGATCTCCAAGCACATGCTGCAGGCATCTCTACCATGGCTTCAGAAGAGGAGACAGCTCAGCAGAGTAAGTGCCTGCCTGGCCAGCGCAAGGTCCAGAGTTTAATCCTCAGTACTGAAAAAGAAAGAAAGAGAGGGAGAGAGAGAACAAGAAAAGCAAAAAGAAGGTGGCATTTTACTTGGACACCCTAGCTCCTACCGCCAACCATATCCGTAGAAGCCTACTGCATGGTAGGAGAGGTCCAAAAATCCACAGCTGATGTGGATAGTCTTTTGGAGGACCAAAAGGTTAAGGTAAAATAGTTATTTTTAATTAATATCAAAACATGTTTTTATACCACATAAAACTAACTTTGAGCTGTGAAAAAGATCTCTGTATCTAGAAACAACCATCACATATGTTCTTGGTGGAATAATTTGTTCCCCTTCAGAGAAGTGAAAAATAAATGTGAGCAGAACCCCTTGGTATGAGGGGACTGGCCAGAGGTATGGATGAGGTCCTTATCATTGTCACAAGCCTAAACCTGGGAGTGTCTGACTAGAGATTAAGAGAGAGCCCACCTGATCACAAGTCACAGCACCATCAAACACATTGTCCAAAGGAGTGAAGGCCCTGGATTTGTGCTCCCTACACTCCTTTATCTTTTAGTTTAGTTCCAGAGTCAGTCACCTAACAGATCATCCTCATGGTCCTTGTTCTTCCCATCACACACATGAGTCCCTGTGAAGTGGCTTTGTCTTTTTTCTTTGATCCCTGCTTCCAAAATTATATCAGTAAAAGGCCTCCCAGGTTCTAGCTGTCCTTTGAGGCTTTCTCACACTGAGGGGTCGCAGCAAATGGCAGCCCCTCTGGGCCCTCTTGGAGGTGTATGAGACCATGACTCTGAATAATCTTTCATCCTTTTGGGCTGGCCCACAGTCGTAAGCTGTGACACCACGGAGCCTTCTCCGTCCCATGATGGAAGTGCTGAGTCTCCAATTAAATAACTGCTCTCTGTGTACAGGATGCACCAGGGGAAACTGCCCTAAGATGCCTGGAAGAAACCTGGAGCACGCTCCTCCCCAAACAGAAGGTTTACGGGAGCACACTCAAGATGCTCGTGCGCTGCAACCTGCTTTGCCATTGTAATTAGCCAAGCAGTTTTGTTTAATTACAGTAAACATGATTGGAAAGTTGTAATCGCTTGTAGTAAGAAAAACATTTGCTCTAATTAGATATTCATTGAAATTTTTTTTGAAAAATCACTTAATATTAGCAATTAATCTTGAAACTGTATTTCCAGATGGGATTCCTCATGTCAGTGAACTAAGTAGCCTGAGGCACACCAGTCCCAAATTTGACTGGACTGACTGAATCTGTGGATGTTACAGAAGGAAAGAAAAAGTGGTGCACTAACTGGGGTGGGGGGAAAGGCACTGAACAGCCCGTCCCAGGGAAGCCACCAATGCAGAGACGAGATCCTGAGAAGCTGTGGCATACGGCAAAGCCAGGAGAAAGGAGGGAGAAAGAGGAGGAAGGGAAGAAAGAGAAGGGGAAACAAGCAGCGCTTATTCATCTGATAAATGACTGGGCTCTTTCAATATGCAGAATGACTTGAGTTGACTCAGAGCAGGCTTACTGGAAGCAGCGTCAATGCAAAACAAAAGTGCAACAGCCTGACAGTTAAAGCCTAGCAGACATCATCCTGCAGTATTATAAATCCCGTCAAGCAAAATCATATAAAGTGTCACATCAGTAAAGGAGATCGCCTTGCTGTTTCCAAGCCCACTGTCCAGCAAACAGCAAGTCGCCAGGAGCTCTATGAAGTAGGCCATTATTATTGTGTGTTTGTTTCGAGTGAAAGGAGAGAAAGGCATTGCGAGTCTAAATAAGAACAAATAAGTCTCAAATATTTAGTATAAAGTATGTATTTGGGTTGAATTAAAAATACAATTGTATTCAATTTTAGCCAGATGGTTTTCTTCCATGTAGTTTGAAACCACATGTTTTCATTTCTCCCATGAAATGCCACTGAAGGTATTTTTCAGAGACCAAACAAAAGAAAGCAAAGCGTAAAAACTGTAATTGTGCCTGTATATGGGCTGATGCACGCATCACCTACTTAGGACTCAAACTTCTCTATTCATTTTCCTTTTGCCTCCCAGCAAGGCTTCCAAAATTGTATGTTTCAATCAGTCGAATGAAGGTAGCAGATTGCGATTTCCTTTTAAAGTGATGCCAAGATTCAGTGACAGTTTCCACTCAATAAACACATGTTTTCTCTTTAAACAGATGACACATCTGTCACATACAGGGAGCTATTTTGTCCTATTTTCTAATTTATCCCTTTCCTTGTCATAAATCTTAGGCAATGAAGGCTGTGTCTACACATATAACTAACTCGACTGTTCTGACTGAACGAGTGGCTATCACCTGCTCGCTGCCAAGTTAGTTAAACAGAGAGCTGTTGGAACGCTGCCGTGGCTGCGTGGTACAGCACAGAGAGAGAGACCAAGGGAGACAGGCTGCGTTTCACCACTGTACGGAGAAACCGAAAACAGAGCTAAAGTCTCTATGGAGGTAGGTCCAGGGCCACAGGGGGCAGCTTAAGCATCATTTGCTTTGTGACTTAGTCAGCCATGAAAAAGTATAATAATGTTAATAATTTGTCTTGAATTTTAAAAATCGTTTTGTCCATGCACTCCTTTGTATGCTTACTTCAACCACACTTGTAGATCATCTCTAATTCCAGTTCTTCAAGATACTCACTGTCTATTGGGAAAGAAAAGCACTGTTCTTCTCAGAGTTCATCACAGAAACTCCTCCTCTGCCAATTCCATCAGTGCCAGGAGCTCTCAACATCCCCCCTCGATCCTTTCTTTCCTCTTACTTTCCAGTTCTTTTTTGAGCTATTTCTATACATTGAATTACCGCCTCAACAGCCCTAACTGTATAATCTGGGTGAATCCCAATGCTGTCTCCAACCTGAGCCTCAGGCACAGTTCTGAGGCTCCTGGAGCCCGGCTCTGACACCTTCCTGTCCTGTCCCTCAGTCTTTGCTCTTGAATAGCTTTTCCACCCATCCGCTAGCTGAAGCCTTGCCCCTGATCTGCAGTTCAAACTCCATTCTCAGCTCTGTGTGGCACTTTTTATGAGTCACCGTGAAAAGTTTGTCATACTCCCTTTATATTCCTCACCTCAGACCCACTGGCCTGTTTCATTCTGACTGTATGCATGACTGCTCCACTTCGAGAAACCTGAAATTTATCTTTGAACATAAGTCAACATCAAACACCCAGATGTCCCTCAGCCCTTTGCTCTACACCCATTCTGTGCTGTGTTGAGATGTCTCATGTATTTAAAGTTGTAATAAAAATATTATAAACTTACATTTGATTCTCTTGGAAAACTTAAGTCTCCTAAGCCACTCCTGGCTCACAAGGTAAATGCAAATTCAAACTGAAAAATCCCTAAAAATCAATGACAATAAAAACACTATATATCAGAATAAAGATGCCACAAAAGAACTGGTCATGTTGGTGGTAGTGTTACACACCTCTTATTTCAGCTACTTGAGAGGCTGAGACAGGAGGATCTCATATTTGAAAATATCCTGAATAACTTAAAGTGATCCTGTCTCAAAATAAAAAATAATAAAAGAGCTAAGATTTTAACTCAGTTGTAGAGTCATTGGGCTTAATCTTCAGTACCACAAAATTAAAGAGTATTACTCTTATAAAATATAACTTCAAATACTCATCAACACAAAAGAAAAATAATGAAAATGCTCAACAAGATAATGAAAATGTAACATTTTAACATCTCCCTGAAAACGGGAACAAAAATTCAACCTAACAGCAAAACAAGAAAAATAATTATTATTGAACATGAAACATGGATTGATAATTTAGAAAAATAGCAAAAAATAATAAAGTTATTTCTGTGAAAAATTGATAAAACATTAATAAGCTTGGTAAAAGAGAAAAATGCAAAGCAAATATATTATGACAAAGGTAAAATAGTCACTTAAACAATTGTAGAGCAAAACTCAAACAAATATTTCTTTTTAGAAAACACAAAACAAATAAGTAGAAAATTGGTTGCAATTAACAAAATATTCTTTTCTGAGACCTATTTCACAAGAATATGAATAGACTCCTCGAAGATGTGGAAACATGCACAACAGAATCCTGAATAATAGATGTCAGATTTTGATGTTTTCATAGGAGAATTTCAGCCTAAACTACACAATCCAATGGTATCTCAAAAGCAATAACATCAGGATGCCAACAAGCCCTTGGCATGCCTGCGTTCATTGCAACACTGTTCACAGTTGCCAAGAAATGGAAATAAATGAAGTGCCCATCAGCTGCTAGATAGATAAAGACCTGGCACATGAGCGCAGGGGAATATTCTTTTGCCATGAGAGACTGAATGAAATCCTGCCATTTGTGATGGAACTCAAGATCGTTGTGTGGAGCCAAATAAACCACAGCAGAAACAAGTGCTGCATGACTGCTCTCATATATGGAATCTGCAGTGCTTGCTATCAGGGGAGTGGAGGCTAACGTGTGCCTACCTGAGGACGCAGAAAGTAGGAGGCAAGGGCGAGTGGGGAGAGGAGCACTGTGCACTCATATAGGTTTGGTAGCAGGAGGAAGCACCAGGGTGCTGCTGTCCAAAAGGCTGACTATACGTAGAGTATTTCACATTTCTAACGCCATAAAAAACACCTTGAAACTGCTTGAGGACACAGACACACTCAACTTGTCTAAAATGGCACACAACATGTTCATGTATTGAAGCAGTATGACACTCCATCAACATATATGTACATTGCTATATTTTTATGCACCCGCTGCAATAAATTTAATGAAGATAACAATTAAAATGCAAGCATACTAAAACCTAGAAAGAGAAAGAGACAGAAAGGGGCAAAAAATTAATTAATTTTTGTAATAAAAATACAAGCCCAGAAATAAACATGCCAAGATATGTACCAAGCATCGCTGTATACCCTACTTATAAAATATCCTTGAAGACTCTAAAGTATTCCTGACAAAAGGTATTGATAGTAGCATTATTTGGTCTCATAAAAATATGTTCTAGGTTATATATAAATTAACACTAAGTCAATGAATTTAACAAGATTTACTTATGTACTAGACGAACTAAGATTTTAAATCTCATATAAATATAATATGACTGCAATAACATTGAAAATGAAAGGATAATAGAGATATATTCTTAAAATATTTTAGTATAGGAAAAAGGCCCAATATGTGTAAGCATGTAAAATTTGAGAAATAATACCCAAAGTCCAACCTAAGACATAGAAAATTCTATAAGCAAAGTCAAATATTACTGAAATTAGGTATAGAACATAAGGTATTTAAAGTCATGAAAGAAAATATTGTGACTACAGATAAGTAAACAGCTTTATTTTTTTTTTTTCAAAATCACACATGAGAAGCAGGAATATTCCAGCTTTATTCAGAGCAGTATTTTCGAGCTGGCCAGATAACTCAGCGGACTAAAGTGCCTGCTTAGGTAGACTCAGGGACCGGAGTTCCACCCCTGCGTGCCCTGCTGGCCCTGCCCCTGGGGCACACAGAGATGGTGGTTGAGACTGGGCATGGTGGCGTGTGCCTGTAATCCCAGCGCTTGGGCGGCCGAAAACAAGAGGATCACTAGGACTTAGATCTGTGTAATGAGACCCTGTAGACCCTGCACTAAATACATAAAAAGCAGGATTTTACCAAAAATTTCAAATCATCTAAAAGGCCACCAACTGGGCCTTATTAAATTCTGCTGAGCTCCGAGTGGAATCCTGAGCATCCAGAAATTAATGTCCCCAGGCAGTGCGACACGGAGAATTTCTCTAATTGAACAGAACAAGGCTGAGAAGTGTGCAGGTCTTGTTACATGGGAATAAGCAAGCAGAGGATCTGTGTTTGTGTTTAACTTTACGTAGTGAAATACTAGAGCGCTGCACGGGGTTCCTAACCATGGGCGTTGCACATGCGCATCCTCTGACCAAGTAGCTTTCCCTTCTTTGCCTTCTGCCCACTCGTATTCAGCTGTTCAGTCTCTCCCTTTATTATTATTCTATTTACAGTTCTGTACAAATTATTATCTGTTCAGTGGTCCAATAATTTGTTGGAACTCTTGATAGGTTCTCATGTTTATTTAATACTAATTTATGGTTATTACATAATTTTATAATTGTGTGTGCCCTACATAAGTGTTTTGATAAAACAATCATAGTTTGGATTCTGTTGCGTTTCTTTTACCCAGAAAAGTACAGGAATAGGAGGTTGAATGAATTCGATTAACAAATTGCCACACCATTATTGATAAAACATAAACTTACCATGATCTTACAGAAAGCTCCAACCTTAGCATTCTTGGATGACTACAGAAGTCATGTGAAAAGATTTTGTGTCAATACAGTTTTTATTTTAAAGAGACATTAAAAAAATAAAAATGAAACAGAATTTCAAGCCAAGATGATAGAAAATTAACAATGGTTATTGCATTGCTTATTGTTACCTTCAAAGTAGTTGCTCAGATTATAAGACATAGCCATGCAAAATTGGTCAAATAATATAAGCACTGTTGAATTCAATAAACTAATAGAAATTAATAGTACAATTATCTTAGCTAGCTTGTGTGTATATATACCATATTATTTTTTAAATTTTCCCTTCCTTCTTTTCTCCTTTCCCTCATTCTAATTGTTCTTTTTCCTTTTGAGCAGTTTCTTTCTCTTTCCCAATATCTGTTGCATCTTTCAGATTTTATACAACCTGGTCTTTACACTCCCCCAACACACATTATGTATCTTTCAGATTTTATTTACTCTTAGTTTTATACACTAGGGAGACAGTAAAATATTTACACATGCGGCTCTGATTTATTTCACTTATGAGTATGGTTGTGTCCATTTATATATAAAAGCCCCAAGTTTATCTTTCTTTCAAGATCAGTATTACTTCATTGTATAAAAATACATATTTTTATCTATTCCTCAGGAATTTGGTTTTTTTCTAGGATGTTGATGTTTCTAAATTGTGCTGCTACCAGCACAGGTGCGCATACAGCTCTGCGGTATCATATTTTAACTCTTATGGGAAAATACCAGAAAGGGAATGGCTGGTCCAATAGGCTGTCAAATCCAAGCTCTTTCAGGAATCTCCACAATGGTCTCCACAGTGGTGGCACCAGTCTACACTCCCACCAACAGTGGAAAAGGGTTCCTTTTTGTATTTACCCCTTCCTCATCATTCTCTAATGACTAACCACACCACGCTTCATGCAATTTGCTTATTGTCTTTAAGACCAGGTTGTGTCAAAGTGCAAGGAGATGAGTGAATGTTTTTGAAAAGTAGTGTTAAATCTATCATATAAAATGAGAGTTTTCTTTTCCAATAATATAATGATGTAGGAAACTCATGTAAGCTGAGTAAATAATCATCAGGAAAATGCTACATTCCAGGAACTGTGCCAGGCTTTTGGTATAAGTTTTTACTGTAAATTAAAAAATAGAAACAGTGCTTCTATCATAATGGAACAGCGAATGCTTTCTACTCAGACATAATTGGTTGAGATGTGAAAATAGTTACATTTTGATCCTGAACTGACACATCATGAGTCTATTTCCTACACGGTAACTGTCATTGAGCTGTAATTTTACTTGCATCTAATTTGTCAGTGTCTCCTGATGCTACTCAAAACCTCAGCAGTCACAAGGTTAGAAAAATATATTTGTTGCGAATTAAAACTGATTTAATGTTAATATAATGATTTGCTTCCCTTGACGTGTTAGAGTCAAATAGTTTTGAAATTATAGACATAGCTTCCTAAGGGACTGGACTAGTCCTCAAGGCTTTGTTCAAAACTTTGTAGAGATGGGCCCTTGGTGGAATGGTGAGACCATCATCACCAGTCAGTGGCAGAGACGTGGGTGAGGACATCAGCTGAGAGTACGCTGATTATTAACCAGTGTTCAGAGGTCATAGTTCAGTAGGAAAGTGGCTGACATGCTCAGGCTTTGAGCGCTAAACCTGCACAGAATAATAATTCTTGGTGATACGATCAAGCATAAGGTGTTCCTTTTGTGAAATCTACCTCTCTAGTGCTACTACTAATGCCCTTGATTAATCCTCTCACATAAGATTTTTCTGGAAATATTTTCACATTTTAAAATAGTTTCTAAAATATCTTTTATTCAGTTTTTCATGGAAGTTTACATTAGCGAGTTGACTGTAAACATAAACCATCACTCAAATAATTGGAAGAAATCTATACCAGGAAAGGCTAGGATTAATCTTTCTCACAATCCCGAGAAGTGTGACATAAACCGTATTTACTCTCAGATAGACAAATTTGGGATCTTCCTTAATAATAGAAAGAACAAAGTTTTTATTTTATGTTTTGAATACAGATGTGCTCCATTTATTGCAATCTTTTGTTCAGGAAAAAATAATCATTAATATTTTGCCCTTCATCTCACTTATGGCTTATTTAAATGCCTCCAACTTCCTAATTTTGCTTACTCTGTGTTCAGTTATTGTGGAATCCTCAATATGCTCTCTTACCTCTCCATTTGCCCTTCTTTGTTCTCCTGTTTTGTTCCTTTGTTTCTGATTTCTGCTTTATACACCAATGCCCTTTTAAATTTCTCTCTTTGACATTACTGACATTCTGGTCAGAATAATTCTTTGAGGTGGCTAGACAGTTGGTAGGAACGTGTACAGTATATTGTAGGTTGTTTAACAGCCTTGTAGCTTCCAGCCATCAGATTGCAGAGGTTATTTTCATCTCAGTTGTGGTAAGCAAAAACGTCTCCAGAGTTTCATAAATGTTCTGTGGAGCCAAAGCCAACTTGAAGAAATGGTTTATTATGGACTGGGCTCAAGTAGATTTTTTCCTATACTCTGAGTGAATATTTGCCCCCCTCCCTTGTTTGTTCTGTTTATTTTTCTGAGATTCCCTATTTTGCTATTGTTACTCTTCTGTTTGTGAACTTTCTTGCATTTCATATGACCTGAGTACTTTCATAAAGCATTGAACATCTGCTTTCTTATCCAATGAGCTAGGATTTAAGGGTGTGCAGACAGACAAGTGCATAGAGCAGGACTGAAGTTAACTTCCAGAGGGCAGTGAAAAGGGTAAACCTGATGTGAAGTGTGTTGGAAAGCTCCAACCTGGAGGCAACTATCTACCCTGACTTTCCACGGTGGACCTTCTGCTGATGGGGTGAGAGGTACCTCAGAAAATAGGACAGAAGCTACAGTGCCACGTCACTTTGTGCCCTTCCAGGGGAACACATACAAGTCACAGGACTGACAACTGGAATTTTCATTTAAGGTTGTTAAGAAAGTCACATCACCTAAGGACAGCAAGTCCCCAGTGTAGCCCTGTAGCAGAGAGGCAGAGAATGCTGGGGGGGGCATTCTGTCCCAAAGGCTGCATTCTACTCTTTGGTACCTTCTCATCTCTCTGAAGGGCCAGACGTGAACCACTCAAGACGACAATTTAGCTCCAGCTCTGTTTTATAACCTGAGACAAATCACTCAGTGAAAGCACACTCATTTCTATGCACCCTCTTCCGCATTTCTCTTCTGCCATGTAGCCATCACATAGTGCTCCTATTTAAGGAGTTGAGAGAATGATGAATGAAGATACAAGGACGTTCCTGAAGTTTCTGGAAGATATGGGAGCTTTGCCCAATGCACACTGGAGTTTTATGGAATTGCAAATCTCCTCTACTCAGGATAGCAGCATTCTCCTCCTCTCTGAATTCCAGCATCTGTACATGGTAGTCATTTACTGCATGATAAATTGAATTTATTTAGAGTAAAGTTTTGAGGCAAGCACAGGGGCCAGGGTTCGATCCCTGGCACCACATGACATGTCGACCTCACCCCTGGGGTGTGCTGAGACAGTGACTGAGTCTGAGTGTGGTGACGCATGCCTATAACCCCAGTGCTTGGGAGGCAGAAAACAGGAGGATCACTACGAGTCTGAGTTGTGTAGTGAGACTCTGCACAGATACACACACACACACACACACACACACACA
>NDGM011182838.1:4067-15789 GCA_002564305.1 Octomys mimax | reverse complement strand
ACTAAGAAGAATGTATGCAGAGTGTTAATTATTGAATCTGTCCTAGCGATTTGATTTGAAGCTTTCTAATTGCTATTTGTTTATGAATAAAATTCTGAAAAAATAAAGAAAAAAAAAGAATCAGGTAGATTATTTGAGTGTTAGAAACAATAAAGTTTTAGGTAGGGCCACAGTGCTCACCTTTTGGCATTATTTCTTTTAGTTGTACCATAGAAAATCGAAGAGAAATTTTAATAGGAAGTTGCCTTATTGTTGATATTTTCCTTCTGAACAGCTGTTTGGACAATGATTGCACTGATTCAACAATGGAGGCATTGTTCTTGTGTCATCATGCCTCTTGATTTTGTGGATGTTACATTCATTAAATCTAAATAAGTGAATATAGAAACTAAAAGGTTTCTTTTTTCTGTGATAAGTAATTATAAGCATCAACTTGATCATCCTGCAAGTTGCTCAGATATCTGGTTGACCACTGTTGCTGCATAAGTCTTTAGAGAGTGTTTCAGGAAGAGATGAGTATTTGAATCATACACTGAATGAATCTCATCACCATCCTTGGTGTGAGTGGACATTACACAAGCTATTGAGAGCTCAAATAGAATAAAAAGGTGGGCGAGTGAAAAACTGATCCTCTCTCTGCTTGACTGAAAATAAATTCCAATCTTCTGTCCTGAATGGTGCAGGTTTTATGCCTCTCAGGACTTAGATTTGGATCTATACCATTGGCTGTTGACTTTAAGGCCTTCCAACTACACTGCAGGTTATCATTGGTCTCAAAGTTACAGATATCCAACTGCAGGCTTTTTCAGCATATATAATTGCATGAACCAATAATTATCTATCTATCTATCTATCTATCTATCTATCTATCTATCTCATACACACATGTGCTTTTGTATGCAAGCATGCACATATGCATTTTTTTCTATTGAGACTTTTCCATCTGAATTCTGAAATTAAAATCAATATTTAAATTTGGCCTGAATCGAATTTTACTACCTAGATAGCTTAGAACACTGGTGGCAAACATATGGCATGAGTACCATAACAGGCTGTTAACACTGAAAGCCCTAAAAGGTTAAAAAATGTTTTAGTTGACAGATTCAAGGAATATTGGACATATTTAATGCAGTTCAATTTAAAGTCTGGATCTCCTAAATCTAGAAATATATAGAAAAAGAAAATCCATTTGTGACAAGATTTTATCATAACCCTTCAGCTGGTTTTAATTTACTCTGAAAGGGAGTGGGGTAGCTAGAAATACGTCATTTACTAGTATTCTGTGCTCTCTGATCAGCTACGTAGGTGATGAAATAAAGAACATTTTCTCTAACATGAGTGTCTGAAGCCCATTTGGGTCAGAAAAAAAAAATATGACTCTTTATTTAAGTGTTGGAAAAATGTAGAAAACTGCTGCTATTCACCCTCCCCAGGCTGAGTTCTCCTCTGTTTTCTGTCCAAATCGGTCCCCTTGTGGCTGGAGAAGGGTCACCATGCCCTAGAAAATGCTAATGCATGAAAGCTGCAGTTTGATGAACCTACTGGTACGTCACACAGTGAGATGCTATTGTTGTCTTGCTCTTTTAAAGGGTCAGATTAAAGTCATAACAGGCCTCCAAAATTTATTCCAATGAGATACTTTTCAAAGACGATCACTTCAGGCTTGGATTGCTTATTGCTCTCCAGAAAAATTTAAGAGAAAAAGTTGCTGATTCAGAAAGAGTTTTGGGGAGAAAATTTCCTTTTTCTACTGATGGAGCTCATTTAGTTTTCTTCAAGTTGAGAACTTGTTAGCTGATCTCATAGTGGAACAGGCTTTTAGCTTCACCCTAAATCTGTAGATTGGTTTCTAATTTGTTGGAGGCTCTCAATTTGGAAATTACCTTTAGCAAAGTTTTCAAAGCCCAGGAGCATAGGCTCTTGGTAAAATGGAAAGAAAATGTAAAAATGCCCCTGGTGTTCTTATTCTTTGATAAAGCAATCTGGACATACTTTAACAAATAATACTGTAAGAAATACTAAAGTCCTAAACCAACTAGCTTTTCTCTGTCTACTTAATAAATTATAAGTATGTATATATTATAATAAATTATAAGTATGTCTTACTGAGAAATTGCTATACAATAGGACATAGAGTACCATGAATATTTTTCTTACTAAATACACTAGGCCAAGGAATAGATACTATCATCATACCATTTTTAAGGGAAGCCAGGTGAAGATAAAATGTGACATACTGTGCATAATAGCAAAAGCAAATGCATGGTCAAGCTTAGAAATGACAGTCAAAATCTGAATTTAAGATTATCACACCCTAAGATGTGTGAGCTTAGTGATTTCATTCTATTTTAAAACATTAGCATATATCCTCTCCAACAACTGCTAATTCTGTAGAATGGTCCTGTCTGTGATAAGCTCCATTCTATTCTGATAGTCTGCTTGAACTTTTAAAAATAAGTCATCAACCTTGCTAAGTTTTGGAATAATGCACTTGCTCTAAGCTAGGGAGTTAATGGTGATCTAATCATGTCTGATACTTCTCTCGTTTGAATTTCCTCAGACTCCATTGAGGGCTCCTTTTGTTCTCAGGCAGATTAGGAACCTAGTATCGTAGATGTGAGATATTTTTGTTTTCCCAGGACATAGTCTGTCCTGGTGATCCTTTCTCTTCCAATGTTGACCAGGTCTGGAATTCTACCTAGATTTTTCTTATTGTAGTGATTGTGCTAATTTGCCTTCATTTTGGAGACTGAAATATCATTCTTCTTGCAATGCGTACTCAGCTGAAAGCACTTGAATAAAAATCTCTTAAGCATTTTAGAGGTGTACCTGCTGAATGAGGGCTTCTTATAGACAAAGGTAAAATGTCCATCTTTGTGTTCAAAGTTTACCGAATCTGCTCTATAGAGTAAGAGCCAACTATTTCCTTTGATGCATTAGGGTGATTCACTTAATTTTGCCTGAGAATGATTTCCTCCAACCTGACTGTTGTCATTCTTTGACAAAGAAATCTGGATATGCTCTAACAAATAATACTGTAAGAAATGCTAAATTCCTAATCATAGTAGTTCTATTTTCCAGCTCACATTCCCTAAAGATGCATTATGCATAGAGCACAGGTAATAATGCCTCCTGACCCAGCACTTCCATCTTTTCTGTATGACACTACCAACACATGCCATAAAACTGAGCATTCCAATTGCTTGACTTCATTTTATTTAAATATATTCTCTAACAGTGTGGACTTTCAGGCTCTATCAGCCATTACAGAACAAGCGATTTTGAAATGCCTAGCAAGTCACTTTCTAAGTACTCTCTGAAAGAGAAAGTCACAGGCAAAAGTGGGTGAAAGCTAAAGTAAGAGTTGGCAGGCTATGCCCCACAGTCAAATGCAGCCTACATCTGCTTATGTAAATTGCATTTTTTAAAGGCTTTTTTTTTTTTTGGCAGAACTGGGGATTGAACCTAGGCCCTTGTGCTTGCCAGGGAAGCACTTATTCCACTGAGCCATCTCCCCAGCCCCTCAAAGGCTTTTTTGAGACAGGCTTTTATTCTTGTTATGCAGTTCAGGCTGGCCTTCAACTCATTTTGTAGCCCAGGTTGGTCTTGAATTTGCAATTGTCCTCTTGCGTCAGCCTCCTGAGTGCTGGGATTTGGGGCATGGGCCACACACACCCAGCTTTGTAAATTATGTTTTATTGAAGCTCAGTTACAATCATTTTGTTTATGATACCTAGTACTGCTTTTTCACTACATTAGCATGAAAAACCAAGTCACTGTCACAAAGATGCTAAGACTCCCAAAGCCTTGATCTTTCACAGAGTCCACCTACAGTAGTTTGTAAACTCCCTCGGAAGCACGTAAAATAATAATGCATGTTGATTGTCTTACATGCTCTAATGATTACAAAAGCAAGCTGAAGATGTGCATATATTTTTTGTTTCTTTGTTCACATACTCCTTAAATCATAAGGGCAATATGCTTGAGCCATATTCATATTTCTGAAGTCTCTGAGCATATTGGCTATCTATGATCTCACATTATGCTTATCCTTTCTGCAGAGGAGATAATTAACTGTTCCTTCATAACTTGCATAAAGTAGTCCAGCAGGCATTTGGTGTCATGAGAGTGGCCACTGTGGCATTGCCAAGGGGTCAAACACATCGGTATAATACTTTCATCAGTCCTTTTTGACATTCTCCAGTTTCATGTTTCTCCACTGAGAGAAAAAGAAATTCCAAGTAGAAATAAATCTTCATTCAAAGTTAAATTGTTTTGCTTTGATATTGCTTGGTATTTTGCTAAATAAAAACTTTCTGTGTGTTCTTAAAAAGATGGATTTTTCCTTCTATGTCTGCTAAAACATCTTGACCAAGTTCTCCAGGGACTAAATCAACATTTTTATAATAATCATAATACATTTTGATGTTTATTTTATGTTATCATGATCATAATAATAGTAAGCTTGCTAATAAATTTTAAGAATTCATATGTCTATCACATATTGCACAAAGGAAATGTTTCAAAGTTTGCACATAGATTAATTTGTTAATCTTTATTGCATTTCAGTCAATCTGGCATCAGTACCGTTAATTTTAATCACTGTGAAAAATATATTACTGGGGAGATTTTACTGGTTCTTCACCATGGGTGTAACATATGAAAGTGTTGTTGCTAGATGGATGTCTTAAGTGGTTCCTTAAAGTAACAGAGACTCTCTATAAAATAGTGTGAACACACATATACATGTATCTTCTACATAAGCATATTTACATGTGATGTGCTAAGTACACAAAAATTGTTCATTGCTAGATGTATATAATTTTAATTTATGAATAATATATTATTAAATATTTCAAAGTAAGCATTATAGCATTGAAAGGAAACTAAGAAACAAACACGTAATTATTCTCTTAAATATTTTACTGAATAACAAGCTCACACAAATTAGATTAAAACACAGAAATAGCTTTTAATAGCATACAAATGTACCTTATGGAAGGCAAGGCAAGAATCAAGCAGTGAAGGATCATGTTAGTATTTATTTATTTATTTACTTGTATGTATTTGGTACAGGGTCTTACTATGAGCCTCAGACCTCTAGTGATCCTCCTGTTGTCAACCTTCCTGGAGCTGAGATTACAGGTGTACACAACCATATCTGGACTCCACAGCCAGCTCAGTGCACCCAGATGTGGAGGCCAGTGCAGCATGTGGTGCTGGGGATCAAACCTCAGTCCCTGTGTTTGCCTAAACAGGCACTTAGTCTACTGAGCTATCTCGCCAGCCCTGGATCATGTTAGTTTTCAGCAATCTTTCTCAACATCTGTCAGCCTCTCTTCTGGGTCTCACACTCTTGTGCCTCCTTCAGGAGTACATTCACTTCCTGGCCCTTTAGTTGGCATCTTTCTGAGCATCTGTTTCCTTTACCCTTCTGTAAATAGCCTCTTTTGATCTATAAGTAGCATGAAAAGCATCTTACTTTATTCTCTTACAACACCAACTGGAGTTTCTGGATCCAAATGGCAGATTTATAGAAGAGAAAATTAGTGGGCCATTTGCACCAGATATTGTGCCATGGCCTGGTAAGAGAATAATTTCTAAGACTGAGTATACAATAAGGAATGAATTTGACTAACAAGTTTGCTGTATATAGACAAATTAACTTCTTCATTTCTGAATGCCTAGGAGGTACAGTAATGTTCCTTAAAACCAGGTAACAATACTTTTGACTACCTTCAATGATTATGAGAATCTCCTTTACCAAAGACAAAGAATGCTGCAAGTATGATAAAGGTATGTGATGTTCCTATGTCTTCGCTTGTCAGATGATTTAGCTTCCTGACAACTCTACTTCTATATTTGCTTGTAATGACAGTAAAAATTGAATTGTAACTCATAGAAAACCACATTTGCTTTTTCTTTTTTAAAAAAGGTATTTAGTACAGGGTCTACAGGGTCTTACTACACAGGTCGGACTTGTAGTGATCCTTCCTGTTTTCAGCCTTCCAAGTGCTGGGATTACAAGTGTGCACTACCATGCCCAGTCTCAGTTGTCATCTCAGTGTGCCCCGGGGGTGGGGCTGTCATGGAATGCCTGGGGATAGAACCCTGGTCCCTGCACCTGTCTAAGCAGACAAAAGCCACATCTTTTGATACTGACTATAATCTTAAAATTGTAGACTCCTTCCTTCCCCGCTGATTGTACTGAGATATGCCCTATAATGATTAAGCAGATAAAACAGCAAGGGTGAGATAGGAATATTTTGTTTGGTATGCTCTAGATTTGAAGGCTATAAAACTCAGCTACTTAAGTGAACTAGCTGGCTTTACCAGGCCAGGCTCATGGACACTTTGCAGCTTTATAGGTAGAATTCTAGGTCCTGATTTTCTGTCCTCATAATTTTTTTTTAGGTCAAGTACTGGATCTGAAAAATCACTTTAGCTACTACCAAGGAGGTGCCATCACAGAAGATACACCAAGTAATGCTCAAAGAGGGTGGATTAATGGAGCATTTCCAACACTAGCTTTTCCTATGGTAACAAGTCTTAAAATTTATTTGAGTCAAAAATAACATTGATTCTCTTGAGTTAATAAGATTTTTCTTTGCTTTTAATGCATTCATAATTGAGGAAAACTTTTCAACATAGTATGAAAATGGAGTAAATGAGACAAATATTCCTTCAAAATTAATAAGAACTGAAACTGCATGCTTTTGGACAGAGACTTCCATAGATATATCCAAAAGATGTACCATGACTATATGACTTCCCAGTGGCAGGGGAGTCTCACATTATCATCTTAATTGCATCCATTCTGTTTGTCACAGGATTCTATCAGGACCCAACAGCTCCTGATAGAATAGATAGATAGAGTTTTGTCAGGATGACATAAAAGAATAGATGGAGTGCACATGGGCCATTCTGGAATAATCTCAAAAAAGCTATTATATAAATTGGGCTGTATACTATGGGTTGTAATCTCAAAAAATCCATTGTATAAATTTATTCTGTTTTTACTTTTCTTTTTATTTTTTTAAACTTTTTTGGCACCAGGCATTGATTTTTTTTTCAATTAAGTGCAAGGCACCAATACTTAGCAGATTTGATTAGAACAGAAAGAGATTTGGTTTTTTTTTGTTGTTTTTTTTGTGTGTGTGTTGGCAGAACTGGGGATTGAACTCAGGCCCTTGTGCTTGCCAGGGAAGCGCTCATTCCACTGAGCCATCTCCCTGAGCCCTAGAAGGAGATGTTTTATCAACAGAGAAAAAAGTGGCACATTGCTTCAGTATCACCATTCTGCCTCACTGAAAGTTATTCCTTAAGTCTACTTAGGTCATCAGTGACTTTTGCTCTACATGCCAATCACCTGAGAACTTCAGAAAACATGAATGCATAGTTCCCACCTCAGAGATTCTTGCCTAATTTCTCTGTGGTGTCTTTGGGCATTAATATTTTTTGAATAGACTTAACAGAATTCTAAAAATACTTTCACATTTACAGAAAAGTTGCAAAAATAATGCAGAAAGATCCCATATGCCTCTCACCTGGTTTCCTTCTGGTTGGTGTCTTACAACACTGTGGTTCATTTACCACAAGGAAGAAACTGGTACTGGTGCAGTACCGTGAAGTGAATTCCATCCTTGCTCCACTTCCTTAGCTTCTCCTCTAGTGCCTACCATGGTTGCAGGATCCCATCCATGATGCACTGTCCTATTTTGTCACTGTGTATTCTCTGTCTTCTCAGGTCTGTGATGGTCTCCTGGTTATTCCTTAATGATCCTGACAATTAAAAGAGTGTTGGCCAGATATTTTGAAAAACCTGGCTGCATTGAGGTTTTCCCTCTGCTGGGACTGGAATTAAGGGTTTTTGGAAAGAACACTACAGATATAAAGCGTCTTCATTATTTGTGAAATAAATGCCATGAACATGACCCATCACCGAGGGTCTGACCTTGATCACCTTCCTGCGATACTGTTTTCCTTCACTGTCAAGCTGTTTTCTGCCCCTACCACAGCACCTTCCCATACTCTTATTTTTTGACATGAAATTATTAAGAGGTGCAGAGAGGAAGACAGGAAGGTATTAAGGTTTACCTCCTGCAGGTGAGAATATCAACATAAATTATTTGTAATTATTTCCTAAGAAAGAGTTCTCTCTTCTCTCACATTTGTTACTTAATTTTTAATTAAATAAATGGACTCATGAGTATTTATTTTGTACCCAGAACTGTGTAATTCATTTTGTTACTCATATTGTTCCATCTCTGTCCATTGGGACCCTTTTCAGTTCAGTTCCATTAATATTTTAAAAGCTCCCCAGGTGACTTTCAAGTGCCCACAGATTAGGAACTCTAATTTTTGAGCAGTAGATCCATGTTTTTCAAATCAAAAGCTTCTTTCCCATTTAAGTAGCTTTAATTGTTATATCTAGTTAAATTTGAATTATTATCCACACATCCATAAAGCTAATCTGCTTTATCCTGCACCATTGAAGATCCTGTGCCCGAATCCTTGATTTGTCTTAAATACATTAACCAGCGTAAACAGAAAATACATTAGTGCAAGATTTATCATGGTGTTTCTCCTGTCTCAACTGGAGGGTGCTAGGTGGATTAGAGTAAAACTATCTGTAGGAGAAGTTCTCTACTGTGCAAAGCAAGTAATGCACTGCTTTAAATCCACAGCATAGCTATTCTTTCTTCTCCAGGGCAATTTAGGCTAGTAGTCAGGCAATTACTGTCTGTAGCAGAACAAAGCTGTCCCCACAAGCACAAGTCTGGGCTGCTGGAGAGCTGTGAATTAGCTTTTCAACACCTGAAGCAGAAGTTAAGGAAAGTTAATAGCTCTGCCTTAAGAATAATAAGACAAGCAGGGGTTAGATGTGGTCCCTTTCTTCACAGTAATTTTGAACACTTTAATAATTAGTAGTGCATCAATATTTATGATATCACAAATAAGGAAGTTTATATGGGGGAAACATTTAATCGTGTGCACATTTTATGCACGATTGTCCGTGACTAGAGAAGTTTTTACATCGGGAGGTCTATGATCTCATTCAAGGCTTCTTAAATCAGTTCATATTGCCTGGGAGAAATCAGGCCACTTCTAAAGTGCTAGCCCTGCAATCCTACAATGAAAATGTAATGTAATGCTCATCTTAAACCACACACGCATTTTAGAATAATGCTCCTGACAGCCTTTTATTTTAAAGACTAAAGTCTATCTCTGCTAGTATCTAATTGAGTAATTCTCAGACATTAGTGTGCCCCTGGCTCCATCCCTGATGCTGATTCAGTTTAGGTGAGGGGTAGCCCCCAGATTTGCATATCTAACAATATTCCTGGGTCGCCATGTGGTGATGTTGTTTTTCTCAAGGAATTACACTTTGAGAAAGCAGGATTCCCCACTTGCAAGTGGATTCTTTGTGGATGAACAGAGAAGTTGAGTGAGTTTCCGGAAAGATATTTTCTGGGCCAGTGTTATAAACACCAAGACTAAAGTAAGGTACAGATTTTAGAATGTTCCTAGTGGAAGAAAAAAGGCTGAATGAGTGGAGTGGTGTTGGTAAGAAAGTCGCTGAAACCATAGCCTAGAGCTCTGAGCCTGGCAAGGAAGGAATAGAGGGCAACAGAGAGCTGATGAATGGTTAGGAAAATACGGACTCACTTTGCGTCCTTGGCTTTTCCTGTGGTTAGAAAGAACAAATTCTCGTTGCCAAAAAGAGTCATAAGATTCCTCCATGTGGGAACTGTGACTTGCACACTGAAGTCAGAGCTCTACTTTAAATGTTATGGAAATGTACAAGGCAAAGAAAGAATAGCAAGAATTTTGTGGGTGGGTGTCTAGAGAGGGCTGAAAGATTGCTAACATCCTTACAATCCAGGTGTTCCTTTAGCTGAGTGCTATGAAGAAAAGAAAGATAAGATGAAATGATAAAACTTACTTCTTTCCAGAATTCTTTCTTTGGGTTCTTCTTTATTTCTTGGGTTTCTTCTTTTTATTTCTTTTGTCTCTTATGCTAACTATCACAGACAAGGGCTCTGGCTGCTTGGTTGCTTGCACAACACTGTGTAGCAAAAGATTAAGGGGTAATTGGATCAAAACTTTCATGGGAAAACATCAAGATGAGATACCTCTTTCTGTTAGACCCATCTCTAGGAAGAAGGCTGGAAGGAAGTGAGCTGTAAATAGTGCACAAAGACCTCATCAGTGCTGAGGTACTGATCCCAACACAGTTACATAATAAGGAGGAGCTACTTTACTTGCGATGAAAGGGGGAAAACCCTATTCACACTCTCCCATCTCATGTGCCAGACTGAATCCACAATTGTCTTCATCTTTATAAAAAGGTTTGATTTTGAAATAAGAAGAGTCAGAGATATTTTATGATCTTCCTAAGTCCAAAATGTCCTTACCTTTGGAGACCCTAATCTAATGGGACCATAAATCAATTTAGATGTATAAGGACCTCAGTTTACATCCAGTTTGCATATTGAGTTATTGCAAGTGTGTAGTTACTTTCAATGTTATCTCTATGTAATTAGAATCCTTGTTAGTCTCTTGCAATATTTTATAATTAGATAGCTGGTACTATTTTTTTTTCAGATTTCAAATATTTTCTTGGTCTTTTCACAGCTCACAAATCGTGGGCATTATGCCTGATGGTACTAGTGGGACATGAAACCCGATGAAGGAGTGAAAAGCTTGCTGCTCTCAGGAGATAGTCTAAAACGTCATGGCCTCTGAGAATAGGTTCAAGTTCAAACTGTATCCGTCCCCTGTGACCCAGGCAAAACCCTTTGTTTCCCTCTCTGACTCATTCATTAGTGTCACCATCAATCTGGTTTTCCTCTGCATTTAATAGAAACAGACAAACAATAAGGAAAGTACAGTAAAGTAGTAACATTTATGAAGGGCATAATAGGTTGCTATGGGAACAAATAGAAGGGGCAGCAGGTTCAAGGAAGTCATTTTTTTCCCTTCATGAAACTATAGATCAGACAGACTTCCTTTTGTTTTACGTGCTGTATGTGGGGAATAAAATGAGGTTATGTTACAGCAGAAACTTTCCTTTGTATTTTCTGGCACAGCGAAACCACACAAGATTGGAGTTAGAAGATCTGGTTTTAAATTCCAAATTGCTCCTCTGAATTATCAGGGATAATTGCTAGGCATACTTTGCTCTCCACAACTCTAAACGAGAAAGGCATTGGATTGAATTGTGGCAAAATTCATATGGGTCCAGAATCGGTGGGTGTGACCTTATTGAGAAATCATTTTTGTAGATGTGATCAGTAAACATGAGGTCATATTGGACTGAAGTGGCCCTAATCCAACCACTGGCATTGCTACAAGAAGATGCAGATTTGCATGTAGACACATGGGGCTGAATGCCATCAGATGAGGAGAGGACAGAAGTGCCAAGCCCTTCTGGAAGCCATCAACAGCTAGAAGAGGCGGGGAAGAATCATTTCCTGGAGATTCTGGAGGGCTGCATAGCCTACTTACATTTTGATTCTGGACTTCTACCCTCTAACATTATGAAAATATGAATTTCTGTTTCAGGTTGCACAGTGTATAGCAACTGATTATGGTATGGCTGAGAAACTAAATCTCCAATATGGGGGGTCAATAACAATATTATATCAGGAGTTTTCTAGCTCTGAATTGAAAGACTGTAAATTCTCCCAAGACCCAGGATATCTCTCTCTCTCTCTCT